>JAMAHW010000219.1:3837-14805 GCA_023627715.1 Periconia sp. R9002 | reverse complement strand
CCATATCTTATGCTAACAGCAACCGCCATCTCCTGTATGCGATGGAGTCGCAAAATTATCGCCTCTAGGACAAGGTCTGGGCGGGTGCGGGTCGGCCATGCCTCTAGCTCATGGTGGCAATTCTGGCCATAGCTTGTTACTTTACATTGGTCATTACCTCCAGCGAGATAAGCGGACATTAAAATATTGTATGGCTTCTCATCTCTAGAGATGTTGTGCATCTGCGGGCGTCTTGCAGCGACTTAGCCTTGCACTACCACATAAGGTCGCTTGCGCCTTTAGCTTCGCCGCCCTTCGGCGCTTCTGCCTTGCGCCGGTCAGCCTTTAACAAAGACATTGTCAGACAACTCGGGAGATGCAGTCGGCACCTATTCTAAATATCAGAGAGTTTGGTATGTGTTTATCTCTCAGAATCCCTTCAATGTTCGTAATGCTACGCTATTAGAGTGGGGAATTTCCAAGACCTCCGCTCTGACAGCCTTGAGGTTGCTCGCTAACAGCTGAACTCTTTAAAGATTTGTAAAGATGCAAGCCTTCAGCTACACACCACTTGATCTCGAGCGACCCGCATTCCGAGTCTTACAGCTCCGACAGGGCCAAGGGCCAAACATCGAGTGTCTGTTGCATCAGGTCTACCTCGACAGTGCTGATACGGTTCCCTACCTCGACGCCGCTGATACAGTTCCCTATCACGCTTTATCATATACTTGGGGCGGCACCGAAAAGACCTCACATGTGATGGTAGATGGGAAGAAACTTGGTGTTACGAGCAATTTGTATATGGCCCTGCAAAATCTTCGTTTGAAAGGTGTAGATCAGGTACTCTGGATCGACGCCATTTGTATCGATCAAGAAAACCCAGTCGAACGGAGACACCAAGTCGAACACATGTGCAAGATCTATTCGCAAGCGGAGGAGGTAATCGTATGGTTAGGCGGAGCGACGGACGAAACTGCCATAGTTATGGATTCTCTCAGCCAGCTTGAAGAGTATAGCTCGATGTACTCACACAGGAACTGGGATCTTACGCGCTGGACCCAGCTCTGGCTATCTCTCCCTCAAAGTCCTAATAGAAATCCGCGAAAAGGTCTGGAATTGCTTTTTCAAAGACCCTGGTTTCGGAGAGTCTGGATCTTACAAGAAGTTGCTAATGCAAAACGGGCAAGAGTCTGGTGTGGTACCAAGTCTATAAAGGCACACACTTTTACCCTTGCACCAAAATTGATGAACATAAAACCGGAGAATCATTGCCAAGCTGTCTTAGACATCATGCCTGGCAGCTTAAGAGAAGAGTCATGGTGGAACGGAAGTAGAAGCCTGTTCAATCTTCTGTTAAAGTTTAAGGAGAGCTACGCGACTGAACCTCGAGACAATGTCTACGCCTTACTTGGCATATCTTCCGACACACAGGGTATCACTAGTCTACGTCCAGACTATGGAATAAGTGATGAAGAGGTGGTCCGGAACACTGCTTCATTCTTGTTTGGACCGTCAGACATTTCTTACAAGACAGTTTCGGAGCTTATAGAGGATGTTGTTTCCCGGGATGCTTCCTTTTTCTGTCAACTTCTGAAAGAATCTGACGCAACTGAAGTAGGCAACTTCCTAATGCGACGAGGATTAGGGGTACCGCTATCAGAAGATATGATCAAAGCTGCTGCAGGGAACGCAGTAAGTGGGAAAGACGTCATCGCCCTTCTTCTTCAGCAACGCGGAAACGAAGTCAACGTGACACAGGAGGTGATTAAAGCTGCTTCAGGAAACGAGGCAAGTGGGAAAGACGTCATCACCCTTCTTGTTCAACAACGTAGAAGCGAAGGCAGGATGACAGAGGTGATCGAGGCTGCTACCAAAAACAGGAAAGTGGGGCCATGGATCCTAGAGCATATTAATACGCTTCAGCAGGCTTTCGCCGAAGGCCAATGGATGGTGGTGCGTATGCTTCTCGAAAAGAATTGCGACGTCAATACGCTCCAGAGGGTGTCATCTGGAGGGTACGAAGCCACTGTCAAGATGCTACTCGACGCGGGCGCCGATGTCAATGCGCAGGGTGGAGAGTATAGTAATGCACTCTACGGGGCTTCAAACGGAGGCCATAATACGGTAGTGAAGATGCTACTCGACGCGGGCGCCAATGTTAATACGCACGGTGGATTCTACGGCAACGCACTCCAGGCGGCTTCAAACGGAGGCCACGAGGCGGTGGTGAAGATACTGCTCGATGCGGGCGCCGACGTCAACAAGCAAGGTGGAGAGTCTAATAACGCACTCTACGCAGCTTCATACCAAAACCATATAAGGGTGGTAAAGATACTGCTTGACAAGGGCGCCGACGTTAATATACAGGGTGGATTCTATGGCAGCGCACTTGAGGCGGCCTCATACAAAGGCTACGTCGTGGTGTTAATGATGCTACTCGACGCGGGCGCCAATGTTAATACGCAGGGTGGATTCTATGGCAACGCACTCCGGGCGGCTTTAAACGGAGGCCACGAGGCGGTGGTGAAGAAACTGCTCGATGCGGGCGCCGACGTTAATATACAGGGTGGATTCTATGGCAGCGCACAGGGTGGACCCTACGGCAACGCACTCCGGGCGGCTTCGTTTTCACTGAGAGGCAGGGAGGCGGTGGTGAAGCTACTAAAAGTAAGGGGTGCGAGGTGAACATGATAGAGATAGGTTCATGGTTGGCTGGATAGTTCTTCTAACGGGGTAGTTACATTTTAAAACATTCTGTAGGGTAGTAGTAATAGAGTAATACATACAGCATGCTGATAGTTATGCTTATGTGACTGTAAAGAAAGAATAGTGTGGCGAATTCGCCACTCTGAACTAATGTATGGCCGACCCGCACCCGCCCAGACCTTGCGGAGATGGAGTATTTCGTCGTACAGATGGAGAGAGCGGAGAGCGTGTGTTGCTGACTAGCGGGATGGCGGATGCACTCCAAAACCGTTCTCATGTTAAACTAGAACCAGACTAGTGTCTCCGAACCGAAGCGAATAATCGGGGTCAGAAGAGAGTCCACAGCAGGAACCAGGAAAGGAACCGCTGAAGCTAGAGCATTGCGGATCGGATCGGCGACAGATTTTGGTGGCTCTGCATACTGTGCATCACGAGTCGCAATTACGTCCTGGAAATTGGCAATTGCAAGGCTGTTGCTGAGCCAACCTGCGCGCCCAGCCTCAAAACCACTATCAGTCTGCGCGACAGCCATCATGCAACTTCGCGATGCGGTGCAACATATGGCTATATCTACGTCGAAAACACGCCTAGAATCACAACAAAATACCACGCCTCCTTCGAGTTTCGCCGACCGCTCTTTCACGCCTCCGCCAACCGACGAGAAGCCCTTTGCGTAGGCTGCTTGAGTGATCGCGCTTATCAAGGACATCCAGGCTGGAATATCTCCCAGGCATCAGACAGAGATAAAGTTTCAGCTGGTGGAAGGAGAATACGATGATATAGAGTCCCGACTTATCCCAGGCGATGCGCTACTGGGATACGCCAAAGATGAGATGTGTTGTGTACGCTCCAGGTCTGATAGAGTCGCCAGCTGAAGATGCAATTCAGACAGATATGACCGCGGCGCAGTACACCATCAGCTTTTAGCTCGCATGCCGACAGCTATGCACGAACTGCCTATCGCTCATGTTGAGGATGTGATTCACATACAACTGTAACTAAAGCGCGAGCCTTTGCGAAGACAGTCCACCGAACTCGTTCTACTGAAATGTCGTTTCCAATTGACGTACTCAAGCGGATACAATGTCAAAGTATAAGCCGGACACCTCGCTCTGGCACGATGGCGCGAAATACACCAGCGTTATAATGTATGACACACAGGAACAGTATCTTGAGGAGCAAACAAACAATTCGTCAGAGATAGAAGTCAGACTATACACGGAATTAATGGAATAGCTGGCCGCAACCTTGTTGTGGTGAAGTGCCGAGTAGAGTGACGCCATGTGGCAGAGACCCTTCCGAAAGAAGCCTGCCAGAAACAAGTGGTTAGGTGATTGTGCCTACAGCCTCGGAGAGTACGTACCTGTGGTTCTTCGCATCACTTGCAAGCGTTCTGATGACAATACTATCACTTTGATTGTGCTGACGTAGATGTGGTAAGAGGGACATGGCCTAGTGGTTCCCAGAACGGTAGGTTTCTCCTGCTTGCTAGCTCCCTCTGAAGCCGACGCCGGTGACCAAGTTTAAGCCCAACACGGCCAAGATCCTCTTCTCCCGCGTTGGACAGAGTGGCCCAGTTAATGTATCCGTTTTCCTGCAGCGCATCGATATATTGACCGAGGTTAAGAGTCTGGAGGGTGTTACGCAGTTCGCTCTCCATGGCGAATTATTCGGTCGCGTACCCAATAAAGCGCGACTAGAGGATAAAATGATCTGAATAGTTTAAGCGTTGAGCCCCTTAAATGCGGCAAGAGCATCTGGGGAACATATACGATAGTCTATTTTCTTACCTTCGTGGTTGGACACTGGCATTTATCTAGCTGGGGATAAGGGATTCACGCATTTGCCACATCTAAATGTCCAACCACACTGGAGAAACAAAAAAGATTTCGCTCCTCAAAAATAAGCAGACATGCTATTTTGGGAACGACACCAAAAGCCTCGCGTCATAATGTAAAGTCAACTCTTGTTTGGTAGATTACTGTTAATTTGAAAAGCTGTACCAAATTCGGAGCGTCGATGGTGGTGGCGAAATATATCCTGACAGTCCGTGGTCGAAACCAATCATTCATAACCAAATCTGCAGCATTTGCTTCTATTTGGAAGCTAAGCCGCGAGAGATGAAGTTTTGAGAGTTGGATCGCCGCGGAGACGATCTGTAGCTGACACATGCTAATCCCGCCCACATGTGGACGCATCAGTTCAGACCAGCTTCCCCACAGGGTCACCGATCGCCGCAATTGCATCATAACTGCTGGTTCTCGGAGAAAAGAATCAAGCCAAGTTCTTGTCTGACAAATAAGTGGGTATAAGAGCTGTCCTTTTGGTGTTGCTGGGGTCTCGGTGGAATGTTTAGTCCGAGCTCGCTTCCTCTCCGGCCATGGTACATGAAACCTCGCGCCGTTGCTCAGCAGCAACCACGGCTATCACAATTTTTTTGGTCATTCATGCTCGCCTTAACGAGATCTTAGGAGCGAGGACCGAAATCTGGGAACCGAAAGTCGACACCAGCGCGGGAAGTCTAAATGGACCCTTATGGCCATTGGTATCGCTTCCAAAAATCGTTTCCGACAAGGCCTGTGCTGATGCGGGTGGCTATCCTCCCTGCAGCCTCTGTACTGACGGCCCCGAATCTTCACCTCACGATGAAACTAGTCGAGTGTCCAGCGCTACGCAGAAAAGGGCGAAAAAGACGTGATGCTCACTTTGTGTTTAAAAAAGGGGCTGCAGCGCAGCATTCGCGTCGTTATGGCTTGACTAGAATGCTGCGAGCGAGCAGTGTCACCATCAAGCGCATGCACGCCTCGGGCAGACCTGATTTAATAATTTTACGCTACAGGGTGCCAAGAAAGCCTAAAAGCTGTTGAACATGTTTCCTAGCCCGAAACGCCTCCCCACGATTTTTATCAAACTATGGGGCATAGTGGATTGTACTAGCGTATAGAAGTACGTTGCTGTGTTATAACCAGCTCGTGGTTGACATGTTAGGTTAGTTGATCGCCGCGTACAACGGTATTTTGCCGCGGAGAAGCCGCTGAAAGCGGGGCACGCAGCGAGAAGACGTCAACGAAATGTTCGCCGTCCTAAAGGAATCGTCCGCGTTCACAGTTTTACCATCTACAGACTGCCCCGCACACCTGTCCTCCCATCCCAATGTTGCCAGTGGGCGTATTTCTGAACTTCTTTCGCACGTTGGCTGGTAAGATGGCTTGGGTTCATCGCGTGAAGGTGATATTCTCTCCAATCAATTCCCTGTAGAAGGATTATGACGCGCTGAGATGCTGACTCAATGATAGAACGATGGGGGAAAAGAGGTTGCCTTATCTTGGGACAATGCATTTGGCACGCAGCTATCACTGACTGAGGTAAGATACCTTAAGGATTGTATTATAAAATATCTGACTTGTGTGGAAGTCCATGTCTTCGTTTGAACGGCCGTCGCTTGATGATGGTTAGTCTAGTATAGGAGTGTCAAATGTTGATCATGAGAGAGTAAAGCCAACTGTGACGCGGTTCATGAGATCTATTTGATAAAAAGTAGTGATATGAAAATATCTACATTCGCGCAGATTCCAAATTGCTCGGGTCGAAGTATCTTAGGGTCAACCTAGCACAAACGTTGTTCCGCCACAACGGGGGCGGTTAGAGCATATGGCCGCCTCGGGAGGTGTGTCTTGCGGTAATCAGTTCTCCTTTGATTACTCTAGCCAAAGCAGTGACTTTAGTGGTACGCGGCATCACGAATGAGCAGGTTAGTTCAGGTGTCGCTTTTCAAATATACAATTCTCATAGCCAAAACACCTCAATGGGTACATGCGTCGGGGCTTGATGTAGCAGGATATTCATTCAATGAACCTACTGCCTATTCAGAAGATTGTGTAGCACGACATAGGTAGTTGTTTTGCTGAGGTTGTCAGCGTTACTACCACAAAACATTCGCTATGACTTCTGGCCGTGGTAATTAGGACCGAAAAGTAGGGAAGCACAAATGAGGTGCGACAAAAGGCAATCCGGATCGAGAAATCGTGGGGTGATTGGCAGCCTTGTAAAGTTGCCCATTGTAACAAAATCAGATAAGATACAGGCGTCCCCTAAGCCCTGGTCCGAGCAGATGCCTCAAGCCGCATTGTGTACCCCTATCTCTATAAAGATAGGACGCGCATATGCTTCACTGCTGTATGATATAAAAACATCATTCAGATATGAGCTTAGTTAATCTTATTCTCATAGAGAAAGTCAGAATCGTAATGTGATAGTTGTGGACCAATGAAAGAATGCATGTGTCTGAGGCGCTACTTCCCGTACTTTACCCATCTGAACTATGTGGCTACTCTTGACACCCTGATAAATGGCAAAGCTGGCTTTTAGGTGCGTTATAATGTAACTGTTCACATCTATTAATCGAGAGAATCAAGCATAGAAAAGTACAAAAAGGATACTTGAAGCAGTGGTAGCCTCTTTTGATTTGTCAGCATGTTGGTGGTGCATACGCTGGTATGTCGCGACTGATGTCTGTCAGCTTGGCCGACTCACACTTGCTCTGGTCTTTGCGTCGATGGCAATATTTCGAGGGTTTGGTGGAGAGGCGGAGGATGATTCGTGACGAAGAGATCTGACGCTTACACGTAAGAGTAATGGCTGTTGGTACAAAGTGTGGTAAGGCCTGTACAGGCGCTCCGATATGCACTGGATCCGTACTAACCTTAAGGAGCCACATTGCGACTCACTGACAGATCCACAGCGGGAGCCAAAAAACGGTCCGCGGGGACCAGAATAGGCTCCTAGGAGGCAACGGCGGTTTGCTTGTTGCGCGATTATATTAGCTGGCTCGGCATCTGTCAAGAGTTGTTGCTGAGTCAACTAGCACGTCTAGCGTCTCTCTTCCTTAATCCTCTTATGTAACGACCTGTACAATCTCGCAATGCGGTACAACATGCGGCGATGTCTACGTCCCAGGCCTCTGTGACACATGATTAAAAAACCACACCGCCTTCAAGCTTCACGGAACGGCCATTGACGCCGCCGACTGACGAAAAGCAGTCCCCTAAAGTCCCACGAGTCCTTGCGCTCTTTAAGCAAATACAGACTTGAGGGCACAACAGGCGAGACCTAGGGACAGAATTTCTGCTTGCTGAAGGGGACTATGATGAGATAGAGCGCCAGCTTCAGTAAGACGACAGCTTGTGGGGATACGTTAAAGATAAGATACGGTGAGTGTGCATTAAACACAGTGGATACTACAGCTAAGAAGACTCGGGCAGGTATGATTACAACGAAGATACATATTGTCTAGTTGTCTGTATGCCTACAGCTATACACGAGCTATTTATCGCCCGTATCGAGGACAGCATATTGAGTTAGCTGAAGTTAATTCGTGAAGGATCGGGTGACGCAGCGGCTTTCGCTAGGAAGGTGTAACTAGTACGGTCTACAGAAATATTCTTCCTAGTTGAAAATGTGCCTCTTACTAAGCAGTTGAAGTATGAGCCAGACGCATCTTTCTGGTATGATGATGCTTAATACCCTGGGGTTATTATCGAAGTGGCGTACTCATAAAAGGAGAAGAAACTAGGCTGGTTAGCCACGGACTATATTATAGACTTAGACGTAAGTGTGTAGGTTGTCGTTGGTTTGAATATTGAATACGGCCGGAAGGAATCGCTTAAAGCAACGTTGTTGGTATGGCGACCTCGCCTTATTTGCGGTCCTGAGGGTCCTGAGCTCTATGCCGTTAAAGATATTGTTGATGAGGTAACTGGTATTTTGAGCTCGATCCTTTTAACCTAAATCTAACGTGACCGGATATATATTTCGTGACGAGCAGGGAAACCCTACAACTCAGCTAGGCTTAAACCTTAAGCTTTCTGACTTTGCTTGTGAGGAGCTTACGAAGAATGTAATTGACGGGGAGGGGTAGGAGATAGTATTAACGACCGTAAACCTGCTAGTACCTTGCTGCGGCGGTAGACAAAACTTGAAGCTAAAGAACGTTGGTTAGGTATACTATTTCTGTAGGGGTGAAGAAGCGCAAACGATCCGAAATGCCGCCTGATAAGATAGTCTCAGATGATGAAGCAAGATACCTCGAGTTGGAGGAGAGAGCAGCGAAGCGCATAGCAGACAATGACGCCGATTACGAAGATCCATAAATTGTACGCAATTTCTTGAGATGTCGTGACATTGAGAATAGGCTGATTGAGAATCTGCTATATTCAAAGGAGCGCTTCTAAATCCCCGATATCTTCTAAACTGTCTAACCATCAGCTCTCATAGACCGCACGGTCTCTTCCTCACCCGCACCAACAATCCATTACCCCCAGGACAAGGTCAGGGCAGGAACGGGTCGGCCATGTTCTCAACTCGTGGTGGCAACTGTTGACGCTGTGCCACTTCCGTGCCGTGACTCACTACTGGGATACCTGCTCGCTACTCTGTCTACTTGTATTTCGTGATCGAGTCTAATGTACGCTATACTACAAACAAATATAATACATAGCCAGTGCTACCTCATGCCTTGTGTACCTTTTTCTTGACTTTTCGCCACCAGCGCTCTTTGGGGAGTGCGTCTGGTCTGCGTAGAGCACTCTGTCGGGAGCCAGCCTCAGGCACATAGGCACTGTCGTCCACAACCTCACGTCTTGGCTCATGTCCTACATCATGACGTGAACTGCCAGTTGCTTGTCTGTGCAGCAGCTGCTCGAGGGATCGTTTATGGTCCAAACATGCTCGGGTTGTCGGATGGTCTAGGCCGAGAGTGGTAGTGTAGCCAGACGAAGCTCTCTTGTAGAGCAGCATAGCTTCTTCGCAGCGATGTATAAATCGTGAACGACGTTACGCCAACTTTGGAATAAACAGCTATCCATGACACATCAACATCTGCTACAGTGGCAAGTCGCGTTTTTAAAGATGCGAACGTGCTTCCGTAGTATGGTACAGTAAGAGCGCCAATAAGCACCAGACGAATGGGAACTAGGACTCCACACCAGGAATCAAAAATGGCCCGATAAGCTGCCGCCGTGCTGTCGATCTCGACTCACGTGATAGCGCGCCAATTGCGAGTCGCTACGAAAGTGAATAGCGGGGCTAGGCATTCGCCCACTGTCATTCCCTCAGTTCGTAGCTAGCCTCGCCTGGCTCTCCTGAAAAGGCAGCACGCCACGTCCCTATCCCCTAACTTGCCTACATCCAGCTCACACCGTAGTGAGAGTCCGAAATCGATGACACCGATAAAATTTAGCCGGAGCAGAGCGCATCACAGCTAGGAGGTGGAAGGTCACTGGCCCTGGCCGAAAGGAATACATTGAGTCCACCTGGTAGTCGTGTTTAGCAACCATACTGCGAAGCGCATGGCCGCCGGTGATGACAAAAAATCTCAATGGTCTTGGGCTTCATCTCCCAGGGTTTGCAGGCACGTGCATTTCACTGGGTGTGTCTTGTGTGAGGCCTGACATACTTATCACCTTATAGAGAGCGACCTAGATGTAGGCTACCTAACCACCAAGCGTACTGACTTCGATCATGATGACATGCGGTCTGCCGAGGAATTATCGGACTTTTAGAAGGAAGTGAAGACAATCTTTCTTAATGCGCATGATTGCAATGATGGCAGCTCAGATGAGAAAGCATGGTGTGATATTGAAGTGCGGCCTTTGATTCATGTAACAGTGGAGTTATATCAATAGGCCAATGTTAGACTATCAATTCAAGGTCGGCTACTCAATTTGGCAACGAAGGTCGATATTAGAAAAGGTTGGCGAGTTGGTGCTATCTGAAGAGCTGAAATAATTTGGGTGATAGATAAGAATTTCGGATAAGGGTTGGAGAGCCGACACGCAAGGGCTCAGATGGTCGAAGACGTGTTCAATGCTAACAGGGCCAAATTCAGTCCGAAGCCTCTATCTATGTGACAAGGGTCAGAAGATCTGCAGTGATATGTTTCTATACCCTAAATAAATTGAGAAATGTAATACTCCACGTACCTACATTATGTAGAGTCATAGCGACTATAATGGCATGTGCAAGGCAGTCAGTAGCGTAGGGACATCACACTGGTATACAAAGTGGCTAATTAACAAGGGTCTTAATGGATGGACAGCAGTCAAAAGTCAGCTGTCTGATAGTATGGTCCTTTCGTTTGCAAAAAGAGAGACGCAGTGTTAATGATCATTCGAAAACTTCTAGCCTCTAGACTGTATGTGCTTACCCTGCATTTACAAACCAGCCATAGCCAGTTGCCCGAGCGCGGGGGGCGCCGCCCCCCCCCGGCGGGGGGGGGGGAGGGGT
>JAMAHW010000218.1:0-15045 GCA_023627715.1 Periconia sp. R9002 | reverse complement strand
GGAATAACAGAATAAGAAGAATTAACATGATAAACAGAACAAGCAACAGGATAACAGTACAAGATGCCCAGGTATGCGGTAGATTGAACGACACAAGCCTACAAAGACTGGCTGATGAGACTACCGTCTTTGACAAGACCCTTCAATCAAATAGCATCAATACTCTATATGACCTCCTTCTCTGCATAATGGAACCTCGTCTTATTCCGTTGTCTGCGCATCACTCTTGAAGTCCGCCTCTTCCAATCTCATACCACTCAAAAGCTTGCCCAGGTGCGTCTTCTCCACACCTTCACCCTCACGACGAATCCTCATGAGTAAAGCGCGCAAGAAAGGTACTGGTGACTGCATCAGGCCCCATTTGCCGGTTGGCGGTTCGATGAAGCCGTCCGCATAGACTTTTTGTCCAGACTTCACCTTCGAAGTTCGAAGCAACCCAAGGAAGTCGCACAGATCATTGTACTCTGCAAGAGAGCGGAAGTACAAACTGCCGGCGAAAAGATTTAGCTGTGAAGTCAGACTGCGCGACACAGACTGGTGATTGAAGTCTCGGCCAACGTTGTAGAGCATCAATTGATCGAGTGATGCGAAGCCACTATTCGAGCGCGATGCGAATAGATGCAGCGTGATTTTCTTTGTCCTTCGAATGATTGATTGCAGCTTGTTGGCCTCAAACGGCGAGATAAGGATGGCCTGTTGAATAGTATTCACATTATTGAGACTGGAAGTGGTTAGAACAAATTGAACAGGTCGTTGAAACGAATCCGAGATGAAAGTAGCACATGATGGACCTGCAGGTATCTTAACAGTACGCATAAAGTCTGCACTGACGAGTAGATCTGTAGGAAATGACGCCAACTGTTGCAGATCAAATAGCTTCGCAGCACTAGTAGAGCACAAGGCCTTGAACGCTGACTCGAACGTTGTGGAATCTCTTGGTATTTGCCCAGAGTGTACCAAGTGCAAGAGATCTTTGTGAAGCAAGTGTGTTTCAGCCTGCATTTTTGGCGGTCGCTCGACTTGTCGTTCTTCTTCAATCTCTGGTGCAAGCTCTCGCTCTTGTTCTTCGCTCAACGCGGCAGATCCGAAGCCCATAGCTTCAAAGTCACGGCACCGTGAGACGATCTTGGCAATGTTCTCATTCGACAAGTCCCAGCCAGCGAGCTGCAAAGGTTCATTGTCATCTTTATGGCGTGGCCTATAGCGAGTCTCTAGACTTTGAGCTTCGTCTTCTAAGAACGCTTTGGCCTGTTCTTTGGTGGTATTCGCACCGCTCAAGACATGCTTGTGGCTTTCAAATCGTTGACCCTGGACTGCCCACAGCGGCATACATCGCTTAAGATCTTGCCAGGTTTCCGAAATACTCCAGCATATGACATCATCTACCGTGATTGGGTCATCTATGGGCTTGCCTGTAAGCTCACGAATCTTGGTCGCAATTTCCTCGGGCACTATGAACGTGATCGATTGTCCATGTCCAAGTTTTCGCATCCGCATGCACGCTTGAGTCAACCTGTCCTTGGTTAATTGAGCTCCAAGTGTTGCAACAGCCCGATAGTTTCGTGGAAGCTTAAGATCTGTGCCTCGTGTGTGTGATTCATCTAGATAGACGATGCATAAATCCAACTGTTTTGCATAGGGTGAGGTTTGGAAGGACTCAATGCGACCAGTATGGTCCAACACCGAAAGTCGCTCATCTTCGAAATAGACAACCGCTTCGACATCGCTACGCATTCGCAGCCATGTTTGTGCAACTTCTCGGTTGTTGAGCTCAAGGATCGATGCACCGCAATCAAGAATGACTCGGACATCCGAATCCAGACCCTGAACCATAGTGAGTAAGTGTTTGCCGTCGCTGATAGCGTCGTCGGTGCACGGAGGGAGAAGCTTGACCGCAGTCTCATCCTTTAGCAAATAAGCAAGAACTTGCGCATTGGTGTGGCTTTGGCTCCGTAAGTCGAGATGTTTCATGTCTAATGGCAGGAGATGCAAAGTATCATTGGTTCCGGAAAATCCAGTCGTTGGATGCGCCTTAGATGCACCAAGGTCCCAACCTGAGGCGCTGAGCTTCTGTGGGAACTGCTTGCACTGCTTCGGAAAAACTAGGTGGGTAAGGTAGTAATTGATCGCACTTCTGGAATATCGTAACGCGGGAAAAACTTCTGTTACGCATTGATGCCTATCTCGAAGACTGACTCCAGAGAGTTGCCGGAATGCTGCAGGTAAGCTGGAAGATGCCGTGCCCACAAATTCACCGTAGTGAATGTCACTCTGATCTGAATTGATAACATGTGTCAACGTGTCGAACAATTGCTCGTCCGAAAGCCCCCCGTAGTACTGGCTCAGAAGCGTCAGAATGAGAATTACGTCGCTATGGCTGAATTCACTGCGAGGACTGGGAGAGTCTTTTGACCGATAAGGCACTGCTAAAGCGGTGCTTGGTGTCCGGGTTGCGTCTAAGCCATAATTGACGCGCCAACGTTTGTTACTAGTCACGCTATGTCAGCCCCACGTTTCCTAACTTTTCCTCCGGTTGAACATACCTTAAAGTGAATCGTAGCACTCCCCCAGCAATCAGTCCTCGCACTAAGAGTAGTGGAAGCTTAGTGGAATCAGACCAGAATATGCTACTCTCAACTGCATCTATATCTCTTCTGTTCAAAATAGGCCGTGTGATGTAGTACAATATTGCTCTCTTCATTTCATCGGATTGGGAGCGAGTAGGTAGGCCAGAGAGGCCCCAATCGACAATGTGTTGAGCCAGAGCCTCCAAGAATCGATCGGCTGCATCCTTGCGCAAGAGACGAATTCGAGGAAACTTCCCATCACTAGCATCCTGTATGTCAATGGCTTCTGGCAACTGTTTTTGGATCTCGGTGGCGATTTGCGGCAACAACTTTAACACTTGTTGGATCATCAACCATCGTTCTGGGGCAAAGTCCATGAATTCTTGAGAGCCCATGGTATAGATGAGCTCAAATTTGACACTCAGATTTTCATCCACTTCGTCGATGATGTCGCGTGTTACTTTGTCGAAGTATGCTTGCGTGGTTAGCATGGATCGTGCGAGGTCAGGCTGGTCTGTGAGCACAGACTCAATAGCCATCAATTTGAAAGAAAGAATATGCTCAGGTTGTATCAAGAGCACTCCACGATTCCTAACACATTCCTCGCATATTTTGCGTATATTCTCAGCGTCTGTAAAGCTCAGTCTCAAATTCCGAGAGAATGGCATGTGGTAGACGCGGCGGTTCAGAAGGCCACCGAGTTTGGAAACAAGCATCTGGAGCATTTGCTGGCTCTGTGCCTTAGCCACAATGCTTCTGACAAGTCTAATAGTTTTCTCAATTAGTATATGAGATTACCATTTGCCGAACGTTTGAGTACACTTACTTTTCCTTGTCGGTAAAGTATGCTACCAACATTGGTACGATGGTGCTACTCTTTCCACCACCCATCAACATTTGGAGCACAGCATTGCCCCCATTCTTTGGCAGCCGCATGTGGCTTGCGACCACCTCTTGTTCCTTGCGGACCATAATCCCACTCTCAGCCTCTAATAGTAATGTCTCAGGGAATTGCAGTGGGTTCCAATTGCTGTGCCCAACGTAGCGTAATTCTTCATAGAGGTCGATTGGCTTATGGGACAGCGCCATTAAACGTGATGCGCGATGGAGATGCGTGATAGCCACGCCATACTTGATGATGATTGACTTCCATGCATCAGAAAGCGACTCGAAACGGTCGCGGTGTAATTGGCGGAGCCAGAATTGAGGAGACAGTCGAACGGAGTGGTCTGTATTCAGTCCAATTCGGTCACTGAACAACGTTCTGTTTTGAACATATCCTGCTAGAGTACGGCTGAGATCATCGAAGAAGTTTTTGCAATCACGGAGATACTTTTGAAGTAGCACCTTAAAGCTAGGTGCGACGGTGGGCAGTCCTAGGCTGCCACCAACTTCCTCGTCGAGAGCGGCGCAGCTAGTACGCAAATGCTGCACATACGCTTTCTCTGTCCTTGCCGCAGCGTAATGTTGGAGACGGCGGCAAACTGTCTCCAGTCTATCCCGCATATTTGAGCCATTCGAAAGGAGAGGTTGTTCCGGAACCGGTATTGTCGGCTCGCAAGGCATCTGGAATTGGCTTGACACATGCTCACTTGAGGCTATGTCTTGTTAGTCACAAAGAGAAGTAAAAAGACATGAAATGTCAACAGACAGATGCTACTCACAGCCTGGAGAGATGCAAGGTGGTGCTGCAGCAAAGATCTCATCTGGAGTGAAATTACGAAGGCAGTAGCGCAGAGTTTCCTTCTTGATGGGCATCGAAAGAACGTAGCGTGGTTGGTTGACAGGTGAAACTGCGTGACGTGCACACAGCCTGGAAACCCGGTCAAGATATTCCCAAAACTCACGATTGTCGTACCAGCGTTCGCACTTGACTGAAACGTCCTCCATTGCAGCATGAACATCAAGAAACATGGCTGCACAGGTTGGTGTTGAAAGCCTTCGGACTGGCCACTGTTGCTGCAGTGCAACCATGAATGATCTAGTGGCGGTATCTCGGCGGGTTTCAAACAACGATCTGATCCTGCTGAGATGCTGCTGTTCGGTTTCATAGCTTTGTCTCGGAAGTCTAGACTCTGCAGAAGCGTCAAACGGAAGCAAGTGGCGCTGGACAATGCTCTGGATCTCGTCTGATCGCCAAGCATTGCCAGCCGCTAAGTTGAACGTTGGTGCAGCTGGTAGATCTACTCTAGCATACTCCGGATCCTTGTATAGCGCAGCCAGGGCCTGAATGACGTTCATATCAGCTGATTCCGCATAAGCCATGGTGGACAGCCACATCATAATGTCGAAAACATTGACACCGTTAGACGTCGTGATAAGACCCTGGTGAAGACTGCACCACATCGCTCTGAAGTACGTTGAAGCATCCCCTAAAAACTTCGCATCGTAACGTAGACTAGATGGTGTAGAAAAGCGGTTTACACCCTCGACCGTGCCGCTGGAGAAGTGCACACGGAGTGTATCTTTCAAGTTTGGAATCGGGTTGTGTAGGGAAAATCTATTACGCAACACCACGGTGGCAGCGATGGCTGCTCGTTCACCTCTCCCAGATTGCTGTTGCGTGTCTCGAGCAATGTATTTCTCATCCTGAGGGACAGTGGATGTTTCAGTGCCGAATTCAGTAATGCGAAAGTTGGCTGTTCGAATGAGATTACGTCGGTCAAGAACAGGATCTGTAGGTCATCAGTGTATATAATACGAGTTTTTGGTTTTCGGACTTTTCCCTCTTTCTACGTACCTGAGACCCGTTTTCGAGCTTCGCAAAGAAGGGTGAAAACGTTATTATCTGGATAGAATACCTGCATCTTTGCTGCGTGACTAAAAATCTCATCAACAGAGATGCGAAAATAAGGATGCTGAGAATGGGGGGGAAGATTATCGTCCCACGAAACTTGTTGCATTACCCTCTCGTGCTTAGGATAGAAACATCTCCTCGTAGAGAGGGCCGATATCTGCACCAGCAGCTCGACGTTCCTAGGAGTCAGCAGATCAAATGACCGTACCGCGGCAGATTGAAGAATTTGGAGGGCTGCCTCCGTGCCAGTCAGTTTTGTTAATGGGTCTGGAAGACAACTGGAAGTGAGAGCGTGTAGGTAGGAAATCAATAGCTTGGTCTCCAGGTCTCCATTGTCAGTGATTCGTCTTAGATCTTCGTCGATGTTGTACGCGTACACTTTCGTCGCGTCATCTTTGCTGATTTCGACTGTAACATGCGCACTGCTTGACGTTTTCGTATACTTGATAGACGACATACCAAAACTTCGTGGTACTGGAATCAGTATCATACGCTCTAACTGATCCTTTTTCAGTACAAGTCTACTGGTCAGACCAGTCAAGGTACCGATGTTCTGTTGGCTATCGATGACCATTCCACGGAACTGGCGCGAGTATACCGCATCGGAGTCGCGTTCCACGAAAAAGCCAAGTTGAAGTCGTGGAAGATGAACATCGACAGTCTGAGTATTGCTATCCAACACAACATGAATATGCTGTGTTTCTTCTAGTGATCGGAACATCCTTGAAAAGACCTTAGCCGAGTTGCTCGTCAAACTTACTAGCACATTTGGTCCTTTCACTAGCCGCCAGTTCTTGGTTCGAACATCGTGTCTCAGGCGCCAGCAACCAATATCACGGGCCCAAGGGGACTGCCGGGGCCGAAATTCTACTTCATCGTCCATATGGTTGTACCAATGGATGAATTCTGCTACGAAGGCGTGAGGCAGGCGTTCTCGGAATACGCGCGAAGGGATCAAATCTAGTCTGCCCTCTGTTAGTGCCATGCCTAAACAATGGGTCGCTACCAGCTGTTGGGATGAAAACTTACCGATCGTTACCCTGGACTGCTACGACTAGCATGTCAGATTCCTGCATACCGAAGTGGAGCTTGTAGTTGTGATAGGTATATCTTGCGCTAAATCTCAGGCCCGGATTGTCCGTAGGCACCACCTCTAACGTAGATTTTGAGAATAACGGCCGGTACATCTCATGCTGCATGAACTCAGACGGTAAACGGGCCAAGGGAAGTCCGTTGACGAGCAATTCCGCAGTGAGCAGGTTAAAGTGTACCAGAAGCGTATTGGAATTAATGGCAAGCCAGTGGTGTTGTGGCTCTTCAAGCAAGCACCAATCGCTTGCATCGGTCGGATGGAACGAGGTCCAGTTAGCCGTAATCGCATCGCAAAGCCCTGTGCTGTCGTTCACAACAAACGTACTCAAACTTTCGAACATACGATACATCATAGCTCGATGAGACTGAAGAAAAGATTCATACAAAGCTTGATGTTCCGATTGTACCGAATCGTGGTTCTCTTGTATGATTATGGAGCTCTGAATTAGTACAGAAATAGCGGAATCCTCTTGTAGGATGATGTCAAAATCGACGTCTTCGACGTCATACGTGTTAGTGCACAGCAGAGCAATTTCTGTAGCCCTCGAATGCAATTCACTCCTCTGCTTCTCGTCTGTAGAAGCGGCCGCTCTATTCTTAAGTCGTCCGAGCCACTTGAAGCAAACAGAACGTAGTTCGACAAGGTAATCAAGAGCACGTGCGCGAACTTCAGGAGACTGAGTCAAACTGAGCGTACGACGAGCCAGTAACGAGAAGCTGGCTGAAGCTCGCCATGATTCCCAGTTCTCCGACACTCTTCGAAGGGAAATTTCGAGTTGTTCAAGCATTGCATGCCCAAAATGCTTGTCTACCAAAACCGCATGGCTTGACCTCTCGACGTCCTGGCTTGGCGAACCAACTTGTTGTATAGTCTGAAATATCAGGCATTGCGTTTCTGCTTTTGTCCAATCCATTGCGGAAGTCGCTAATTGCGTAAGTGTGTTGGAATAGATGATTTCCCTACCAAAAGGTAACGTTCCGAAAGCCTTGTACTCTTCGATAGATAAGTGAGCAGGGCAGTCCGACAGGCTAGCCTTGAGGTGAAGGAAGACACAGTTAGCGTGTTGGCCATTTGGATATACGCAGATGTACTTGGCATGCGCAAGGTGAGATGAAAGAAAGAGTGGGTAAAAAGCAAACTTACAATGACTTCGTTCGGAGGCGTACCATCTGGTGCCGAAGGTGGACGGTACATGAAGCGGTCTAGCGCCTTTGAGCGTTGTGGTACATGATACATGCACAGCTTTGGTACGTGTTCGGTGCACATCGGAGCTTCTTTAGGCAAGACACCCAAAGACTTGTCGAAGTATGCATACTGCAACGCGTTTCTCAAACACACGTCTTCTTCCTTCAGATGTTGAACGGCTTTCTTGTTCTTCCGATGTGTAATATTACATGGTTTGACTTCGGACAACGGAACAATCCGCCTTGTGTGATACCACGAAGAGAGCATATGAGAGAGGTCTTTGTGCACATCAAGGGTGTATGAGCATGAAGGTATTTTACCGTTGTGATGCTGATGGCCAAGAACCTCACTAATCATATACGCGGAAGTGTCTCGCCAATCGCTGAAAGCTTGCGGTATTCTGAGTTCGAAGACCGTTGCTTTTGCAACGAAAGTATTAGAGGATACCGGCCATTCATATATAGGAATGCTCAATGCGTCTGCCTCTCTCTTATACGAGCATCGAGTGCACCAAGATGGATGTCGGGTTTTAGTGTATCCATGGTAGCGATTGTAGACATAAGTCTCCGTATCGCAGCGCTTTTGATTGTATTGATCCATGAGATTGTTGTACTTGGTCTTTATAGTTTTCAGCTCCTGACACTTCTGCATCCGCTTCCTTTCGGCATCAAGCTCAATTTCCGCTAGCGTGGTTCGAAGTTCGCTGGACTGTTCAAAGTATCTTACAGCGAACGATGAACGGTGGCCAAAAAGACGGTAAACCGAAGGAAGATGCGACAGTGCTGCTTGGCTTCGCAATAGGATATAGCCCTCAACCTCGTGCAGGCGCTTCATATGATGCTTCAGCGGGAGCACGAGGCACTGAAATTCCGCGATGCAAAGCTCATGGTCATACTCGCACAGCAGGGGATACTGAGCGCATGCAGACTTGTCGCAAGCAATCCAGAGTTCCGCAAGGGTCAGGTACATGGTCGACAGGCTTGTTGGACTACTAGCGTATGCAGCACTAGCATTGACGAAATAGTGCTCGATTAGGCGATGAAGTTTTCCACATGTTGTTGGATCATTGAGATGCAAAGAGATCCATGGCTGGAGCTGATGGTCGACCCAATCCTCCAGCGCTGCAAGGTGGAAATATTTGTACTCTGGAGGACCATCCAGTGTTTGTGGAAGCCCAGCAGCGGGGAAGCTCGGGAACTTTGAGCTGGGTCTGAAGGTTGAGGATGAATAATCGTGTTGTCGAGCCCGCATCCCGGAGAGGAATGTGTCAAGAGCCGGTAGCTGCATATCAAGGTCTTTATCTGGATGGATATTCTTGACTGCTGCAGTATTGATGTCATTGTCGTTACTGTGAATGGCACCCTTCCAATGCTGGTCGATGACGGTATGAGCGTTCCGAAGACACTCCCCGATCGACTCTGTCCAACGAGAATGAAGGCAGTGGGACTGCTTCAAGAGTTCAAACTTGCGTAGTCGTTGGATTAACTTGGCAGCAATGTTATGAGGAACCTCGCTACCCAGATTATTGCAATGGGCCTTGGCCTATAACAGCAGAATATCAGCAAACCGAATGATGTGAAAGGCTCGACTCCGCATTCTCGCTCGCACGTACCGAAAGGAGCAGCTGTGACAGCATGCAGATCATGAAAGCCTTGTAAAGGCTGTCAGGCAACTCCAAATTGGTTGCGTTGCGGGTAAACCATAGCTGTAGAGAGACTCGGATGAGAAGCCACAGGGGTGACCGACGCCACGGTTGTCGGCAATTGCTCCACAGTACATCTTCCCGTGTTGCCTTGGTGATGCCTTTTACGTCAGTAGTCTCGCCGAGAGCTGTGATGATGTTCATCAATAAATCAGTCACTAAGCCAGGTGCGGTTGTATCGCGATCTTCATCTTCATCTTTTCCATTTTTGCGAGCCTGTGGCTGAAATCCTGGTGCGGACTGAGTTGTCATCTTGGCAATTGTGCCGGCTAAGCATTTTCGAAGGGTGGGGTCCATCATTTTTTCCACTGCAATGCGCGAAGCAAAGCTCGGAAATTTCCGGATAAGGCGTGTAGAGCCTAAAGCTGCTTCGTTGGTCGGCGATAACTCAAAGAATTCGAAGGTCAGATGTTCCCTATCGCGGCTTATCAAAATACCCGCGTTCTGAGCTTTTATCTCTAGCGGCACTAGACCGCTGGTGCTACCGGACGTAAGACTGGAGAGAAGAGTTTCGAGCTGAACTTCGCTCACATTGCCGTGAATGTCACGATTGTTGTGCAGATTTTTGATCGTGGCTATAGCAGAAGCCACTGTGTCCATGTGGCTTTCGTCCACGACGATCTTCATGTACTCTAAGGCATGTATAACCATCTCGAACAGGGAGCATTCATGCACAGCATCACTATCATCTTCCTGGGGTAGCTTTGGCGGTAGTACAACATGATGATAGAGGTAGGCTATTGCCCCAGACGACGGAGTCATTTCTCAGGTAGGCTGTGCGGGGTGTTGCCAGTCTAACGAATTATTTGACGTTCAGCAGAGAGAACGTACACGATAGATGTAGTGCCAGTAGGTTTTTTTTAAATATGTAGAAAAGATGAGAGGTAAGAGAAATCTCTTAAACCGTCGACCGCTCCGCGTCTTTCTATAACACGGTGAAGCGGTGTGACATAATTTCGATGCACACATGAACGTCATTGCCCATACCATAGATATTTTCCTACCCTATAGTAGAATGATAGGGCCGGCGGTAGCAATAAAGATATTACAGAGCTTACGAAGTATCAAATTGTAAAGTTTCAAGCCCTTTCCAATGTCGTTGAGCGCAGATTCTCAAATCTCAAAAGACTTTCCACCTGTAAGGATGCGCAGAGATTCCTTATGACTGGTCAGAAATGAAACAAGTGAGCGACTGAAAAATTTCAAGTTCATCTTCTATGACTCTGGAAAATTGAGAAGATTCTAAAATAGTACATGAACCAGCGAACAAAATGCCCAGGCCTGTTAGCAATATACTAGCAAAGCTCCAAATTATGTATCAACTGGAGATCGCGCGTAGGTTAGCAATAGCAGTGTTGCAGTATCACTCGACCACCTGGCTCTGTCTTGAATGGAGTGTAAATGATATATCTTACTTCGGAGACGTGTATCA
The DNA here is from genome assembly GCA_023627715.1 of Periconia sp. R9002. Lineage (NCBI taxonomy): Eukaryota > Fungi > Ascomycota > Dothideomycetes > Pleosporales > Periconiaceae > Periconia > Periconia sp. R9002. The sequence continues at coordinate 4,269 of JAMAHW010000218.1, read as the reverse complement.
CACCTCTAATGAAGATATCAATGAGGCTCTGTAAACGTTGCATCTTAGCACCCTATTTTCCTTACAGAGCTCTACTCCAGTACTGAGGGACCCACATAATAAAAATGAGCTGAACTATCTGTTTGGGATTCTTAACCTAACTCTCGCAAAACTGGGCATAGCACTGCTTAAGATTGGGTTGCGGAAGGATATCATTGAACTCGATGCCGACATAACACCGCACCGAGTCATCAGTGCCCGAAAGATCCTATTTGAAGACCGTTTCTTAAAGTTTTGGGGGTTGAAAAGTATATCAAACTGACTCACCAATACATCAACTTCGATTTCTCCTGTGGCGAGAATCTGAATGAGAAGAGCTCGAAAGGTGCAGTATGCACCGATGTTCCCTGCGTTTTAGAAGACTTGATTAAACAATAGGAAGGCTTCTTACATTGAAGTACATTGATTAGCATCGGGTTACCCGTTCTAGTGTTGAATCTTGGCTAGGGTCGAAGTGTAGAGGAAGCGGGAAGACAAACCAACGTTTTCGGCAAGCGGGGACCCGCCCGCTCCCCTTGTTTGAAAAATTTGGGTTCGATAACCAGCAAGCTATTATCTAAAGCAGCAATGCGATAGTAGATCAGGGGTTGTGGAGCTCGGCGGGGAAACAAGTGTATCAATCTTCGTGCAAATCACACAAAATTGTTTTCTGCCAAGATGATTGTCAGCCAATACGAAGACGACCGCAGGGATTGAGCCACGTATGAGTGCAGATGAATACAGATAGAATGAAAGGGAGGCATTGTGGTGTGTTGACGTTTTATGTTATTTTCGTGCGAATTAGATTTAGCAGTGGGTGGTAGTAAGTTCGTATCATTGAAGTTCTTCCTTTTCATATTTTTCTTTTCATTGGCCGATATCTTCGGTACTTGCTGCTCCGATGACCAGCTAGCTTTTTGAGTATTAGATCAAACTACCGCAGAAGGGAGATAAAACTCTTGGAATGAACATGCCAGAAACTTTCACATTGTTTTAGAAAATCCTCCGATTTCGTGTTTTGAATTGCTTGCTATTGCTCAAGGTCGAGAGCGTGGTCCTTCTCAAACATAGCCCGGTATACCAAATCCTGGTTCGTGTTCCTTATACATTCACCTTAGGCCCACCAAAATGGTTATGAAGCCATTCGACAACGATGTTCTCGATGGACTCTGTTCCAAAGATCAAGTCGACCTGCTTAATGCAGTAGATCGTCTTCGTTCACAGGGTATTGACCATTACGTCTCCTTACCCCAAATCATCGTTTGCGGAGATCAATCATCTGGGAAAAGCTCAGTTCTCGAAGCCATCTCGGGTATCTCTTTTCCAGTGAAGAGCAATCTGTGCACACGATTCCCGACTGAGTTGATTCTTCGTAAGACACCAAACGTCGGTGTTACTGTCTCCATCGTTCCGGACCAGTCTCACACCAAAGCCGAGGCCGAGGCACTGCGGAGCTTTAGTGGCACGCTCGACGGGTTCGACGCATTACCTAAAGTAATCGAGAAAGCGAAAACCGCCATGGCTATCGGCAGTTTTGGACGAGCTTTTTCGAAAGATCTTTTACGCATCGAGGTCTCTGGTCCCGATCGACCCCATCTTACGATTGTCGATCTCCCTGGTCTCATTCATTCCGCGACAAAACAGCAGTCGACAAATGACGTTGAGCTAGTCCAAGATGTTGTGAAATCATACATGGAGAAGGAGAGGAGCGTTATTCTTGCCGTCGTGTCTGCGAAGAACGACTACGCAAACCAGGTCGTGCTGAAGCTCGTTCGAGCTGCAGACAAAGCTGGAACTCACTCGTTGGCGTGATCACAAAGCCTGACACTCTGATACCAGGATCCGGAAGCGAAGCCACGTACGTGTCTCTCGCCCAAAACCAGGACGTTGAACTTCGCCTAGGATGGCATGTTCTCAAAAATATGGATTCAGAAACTGGATCTTGGTCAACATCCAAGCGTGACGAAGACGAAAGGTTATTTTTTTCGAGGGGAATTTGGACTGCACTCCCAAGTTCTATCCTTGGAATTGCACATCTTCGGGAACGGCTGAGCAAGCTCCTTCTTACTCAGATTGCAAGAGAACTACCCAGTTTGCTAGAAGATATCGGTTCTAAATCTCTCACATGTCGTGCTCAGCTGGACAAACTAGGGGAGCCACGAGCAGATATCGAGGAACAACGTCGATACCTCATTGCCCTTGCACAGAATTGCCAATCCCTAAGATATATGATTAAATCAAATCAGCCTCAAAATGAAATCAACAGGGGTGTTGTTCCGCTTTTGGCTAGATCCCCCGCTACGCGTCGGCGACGCGTTCTCTAGATCAGCGTCTGTAGTAACGCACCATTCATTCAGCTGCTCTGCTATTGCTGTGTGATCCCGCCTTCATTATGGACCTTTTTAGCTTCTATCCTCGCTTTGGTGTTCTACTATGCAAACCATGTGGCTTTGCAGTTCCACCCTCACACCTACGTAACCATATCGCTAATAGACATGGGGACGATGCGTACCGCGCTGCCGGCTTAAAACCTACGCATTGCAAGCCTGGAAAGCTTGCATCAGCCCTTGCGACTACTTTGCAAGAACAATACACTATCCTTAATCCGCGCTATACCCAAATCCCGATTCCCTTGCCAACAGACCCTCCGCTTCCAGGGCTAAAGCTCTACCGTGGCTATCGCTGTAGTCGTTGTGACCTTGTAGTCACCAGAAGAGATGGGAGCCCTCGACGCTTGCAAACCCATTTCAACACACACCGTCGTCTACCTCGGAAAAGAGGCCGGCCCGAAAAAACTGCCACCTTACCGGAGGACGAGGGCCCGATGTTTCATGAAGTGTTCTGCCAGCGATTCTTCGTGTCAGGTGAACAGAGTTCCTTCTTTGAGGTCCATGTCCCGTCTCAAGCCAAGGAGAAGGTGAACCTCGATCCAGCTCAACCAAGCCGGAACGTCGAGCTTCTCAAAGCCTTGGTTGATGAACAGCTTGATCTCGACAACCTTGAGCACGAGGTTAAGGGAAAGATGTACAGCAATAACACCACGAAGACAGAAGTATCCCCCTGGCTTGACATGACGAGATGGCCGCGCTACTTCGATGGCCTGAACAGGGAAGAGGTAGCTCCGCTGGCGTATACCGCAAACCCTATCACGGAATCGTCTTTGGTTATTCTATCGGAAAGCCTAGACCGAATTATTGAACAGGCACATCAGTCGATACGTGAAGACAAGATCAGCGTCTTCGATCAGGCTAATATCAATAACTTCTTAACGAACCAGGCCATTCGCCATGACCGTATGATCATGGTCAAGCTGCAGAAGGAGACGTTCCGCGCATACAAAACTTTGTGGAAGCGCCTTCTAGCCTTTGTGTACCGAACGAGCCAGCCTAGTCATCGAGCAGCGACAATCCGCCACAAGTTCACAAATGCTCAGCTTTTCCATCTGAGCCGAACGATGTCACTGTCAGAAGAAATACTATCCTTAAGAAGCCCAGGACTAGACCAGCCAGGATGTAGGGAGGAAGAGAGAGAATTGACTGGCAACCTTGACAGGTCATGTTTACTGTTGTGCATATCTCTCCTCGACCACACACTGAAAGGTGACCATTTCGAAAGCGTCATACTCAGCTTTCTCGCAGTACTAGGGATTGATGAGAAGCCTAACGGCGTTTTCCGCAGTCCTTTGAGCTATTCACCAGATTTGTCTAAGTTCATCAAGATCGCCCAGATGCTTGTTGTACAGAGGGCAGTCTGTGCTGCAAACGAAGGCGAGGTTGACCACCCGTCGGACATGCTGGACGAGATGAGAGGACGCTTTATGGTGCGAGGATCTCGAACTGCCTTCGACTGGGCCTGCCGCCTTAGGACATACGCCAAGAAGGTTGTCAGCAACACTACCTCTCTCGGTCATATTGTCTGGTCAGAAGATGGTGAAACAGTTACTTATAAGGAGACTAGCTTTAGTATGGAAGGTATACGAAACTTCGTTGCGCTCCAAGTCCGAAAAGCCCAGCAAGAGTTAGAGAATCTCCTCCTCCTCCATCCTGAGGAGTCCCGGAACGACGTTGTCCCAAGTATCCTTCTCCACCGCCTCAAGGACGACCACAGTGCCAACCAGAAAGGCTGGAACTTCCTCAAGGATCCGCGGAACGCAGACCAGCTGCAGGGCGGCGGAGAGAGATGGCTGCTTGACAGGGTACTCGAGAATGATTGGCTAAGGGATGAGATGCTCCATCTTACGAAGGAGTCCCA
>JAMAHW010000217.1:0-15403 GCA_023627715.1 Periconia sp. R9002 | reverse complement strand
AAAAATATATATAATATAAATAATATAAGTAATATAAGTATTATAAGTAGTGTAAATAAAATAGATAATATTATTATCTACTTATTAACGTATTTAGATTTACTAGTAATACCTATACTTTTTTAAACTAAAGAGTAAGAGCGTAAGTATAAGTATAAGGGTAAAAACTATAGCTCTTTACTAAATAATATCTCTAAGCACTACTTAATAATTATAAATAATATTAAAAAGATTATCTATACTATTATAAATTTAATACTTTACTTAACTAATAAGTAGGTATTATAAGTATATTACTAGGGCTAAGTATAGGTTAGTAAAAGTAAAAATATAGTATAGAATAAATAATTAGTAGTATATATAATATAATAAAAGGAGCTAATAGATATTACTATATAAGTAATATTAATATTAGAGCTAAACCTAAATTTAGGAGTAGAGTTAAAAGTAAGTAGTAGTATTAAGTAGATTTAAAAAAATTTTAAGATAGCTAAGATAGAGTAGTAATATAGGAGCTAAAAGTAGATAAAGTAGGAGGTAGAGTAAGAAGTAAAGTAGAAGTAGAAAAAGTAAAAAAAGAGGATAGTAGAGGAGAAGTTAAAATTAATTTAGTAGTAATAGGAAATGTAATAGTTAACTAATAGAGCTTATAATCTTATATAGTTACTACTATATAAATTATAGATATTAGTATAATTAATATAAGTATATAACTTAGTAATAAATTTAAATTAGAGTATTACTACTAAAGGTAGTAATAGACTCTATAGTATTAATCCCTTTCTATATAATATATTTCTAATAAACTATATAGCGTAAAGTCCTTAATTTTATATTATTAATAATAATAGATATTTTTTATTTAATTATTTATTTAAGCTTATTAGTTTATTTAATAGTTTATCTAGTTTATTTATTACTAGTAGTAGGTAGAAGTCTTAATAGTAGTAAGCTATTAGTAGTAGGTAGAAGTCTTAATAGTAGTATAACTTAAAGAAGAATAAGGTAGAAAGCCTATACTTATATATTTAACTACTTAATTAATAAATAATATAGTAACCTAGCGCAGTCTTTATAGTGTTAATAACTACCTATACTAAGTTACTAGTTACTAAAGTATTATTAATATAGTAATAGTTAGTAGAAAGTAGAAGTTATAAAAGTTAGATAGTAGAAGCTAAATAGTAATAAGAACTAAAATACTAACTCTTAAATCTTAATTACGTAATTAATAGTTACTTATAAGTACGTCCCTAGCTAAAAATATTACTATAAGATTTTAAACTAGTATTAATACTATAACTAATTTTACTAATTAATTATAAAGAAAAAGACACTTTAATACTTATATAGGTTATTATAACTAATAGTTACCTATATACACGTCCCTAGCTAAGAATGTTACTATAAGATTTTAAACTAGTGTTAATACTATAACTAATTTCACTAATTAATTGCGAAGAAGAAGACACGTTAATTTAAGGAATATATTAACTAAAGTGCCCGCGCATAGGACGCTGTGGATAGGTAAACGCTAAACCCCTAACAATAGGGATGGGCTTTTTAGTCCTTATTATGGCGTGGCGTAATTCGCACAAAAAAATCCTTTTGGTAAAAAATACCGTGACATCGACTATACCAAGGCTTCTGAGGCCTAGTGATAATGACATCCCATCGTCGGAATACCTCAACCATGAACTTACTGAGCACGAGGTGTGCCATTCGGATGCCGAGACATCGTGTGAAACCCCAGTTGAACATGAGCTCATGCACGCGCTCCATACGCCTGAGCTGCTCCGGTGAGGCATCGAGCCAGCGCTCCGGACGAAAAATTTTAGGATCAGCACCGAAAGCTTCATTGATGAGCAGGCCGGGTAGGTTAAGCCCAATGTTTGTTCCACCAGGGATGAAGTTTCCTCGAAGCGTGTCGCCACCTGGGGGCACAACCCTTTCTCTAAGAGCAGTAATAGGAGGAAAGACACGAAGCCCCTCCTTGATGCATGCCTGGAGGTACGGCATCTTCTGGATCTCGAGCTCACGGCACGGGTTTGATATCGTACCCTCTCTCTGTGCGGTGGCAATTTCTTCCGTCACACGTGCATAGACTAACGGGTTGCTAATGATGTGTAAGAGAAGCGCGCGGACACTGGTTGCTGTGGTGTCCGAACCGGCGAACAGTGCAATGGTGATTTCGGAGGGCAGGATGTTTTTGTCAACATCGGCCTGGAGCCAGGAGCCTAAGATGTCTCGACGAGGTTTGTAGTCGAGGCATTTACGCTGTGCGATGGCGTTCTCTGCCAGCTAACGAACGCTGTTAGATATACTATACTTCGTGACTATTGAGATAATGGAAACTCCTACCCGAAGAACTGCGCCTACTCCCTCTTTGTCTTTGGAAGAAGGAAGAATGCACCTGAGCCCTGGAATATAGTCGATCATACGGATCCAGGTATTCACTTCAGTGATGACCGCAAATTTCTCGACGATCGGGAGTCGTTCCTCAAGCGTCTTCTGGAAGTCGTGCTGATCTTTATGGTCGTCGACAAATCCAATTGGCTCTCCGAAGCACGGACGGCAGATCATGTCAAATAGAAGCCACTGGATTGATCGTGCAATATCGAACTCAATCGTGTCGTCATAGGCTGAGAGTCCATACTTGTTCACGTATTTGATCCAGTTGGCGAAGTTCTCGTCAATTATACATTCAAAATCCTCAACATCCTTTCCTTCGTACTATGTTGGTTAGTAAAACGTTTGTGGGGGTTGCAGTTTGATTACTTACGCCAGCGGCCATTTTCGCACGCAGTTTATTGTGAGCGGGCCGGTCGCGCTCGGTGATCAAGTTGGCCCTGTGAGGGTCCAGTCTTAGGCAGTCAAACCATTTTCCGCGATTATAGCTTGAACGGGCACTAAGCATGTGTCGAATGATATCTGGATCACTGGTGATGAGATTGTTGGGCCCGATACGAGCCAGAGGTCCTGGAAAGAAGTTAGAAACAACTATAAGATAAATAGAGGATTTACACGTACCGTGTTTCTCGTTGATCTCTTGATACCAGAGATTGCAAGCTTCCGAGCGTAAAGCCTGCACCATCCACAACCTCGAGTACTTCGCGTACCACGGACCTGGTATGTTGTTCAAGTGGGTATGAGCAGTGAAGATACTGCTCCCAAAATGATAGATAATTCCCAACGCAATCAGAGACGCGACAGTCACAGCTACATTGTTGCAAACCCCCTTCAATGGGCTAAGGATCTCTGGCCTTTCCATGATTACTTTGATGCCTTGCTTCCAACAGGAGAAGACTTCTCAGGTCACCCAAGAGATTTTATCTATATATGCACATAGCCAAACCACTGCTACATTGTGTAATAGCTGCATTAGAGAGGTAATGAGACTTGGCTGTAAAATAAATGTTGACCAGGGCCCTAGTTCAAGTCTTCGGCGACGTTGGGCCAAAGCAGTCCGAGGTTAACTCGGGTAAATGGTTAAGGTGACAATCCTGCAGACCACTCTGTCCATAAGCCCCGAAAGATGGATGGCGGCCAAAACTGTAAATCCACAGGCCCTACACGGTCTTCTCAAAGAGAATCAATCCCTGAGGGCTGCGGCGCAGCTGGGTCACCTGAACCAAACACTCGGTTTGCATTTATACCCTTGCTAGTCTTTTGGATTCTAGGCTACACCGCAAACGGTAGGTGCTAGTATAGATAGCCCATTGACGCTCGGCTGCATGATCACTCCATAACGTCCAGTAGGATAGATCGTAATTTTAGTCTTAGCAAGGCATTTGCCTGGGTGGGAGGTCAGATTGAAAATCGTCGTTAAAGTTGATATTCACTTTATACTTCCCCTTCCACGTCTGCCTATCCATTCTTACAGCCAATTCTGATTGCAATTCACTGGCGTTCCTGCTTACAAACATGGAAAACTCTCTCGTCTTCTGGTCCTCTCTTGAGCCGTACGACGACGCCTTTTTATTCAAATCTTTGTATTTCGTGACTCCTGCCTTTACACTCTGGTTGTTCTGGTACTTATGGCGGTTTTTTGTCTCTCCTTGGCTGTATCCTTATGAGCCCCGTCAATTGCCATATTACATTCCGTGGCTCGGTAAGAGATTACCCTGATACCAGCTGCGACTTTAGCTAACATTTTTCTGGGCCATACCATATCATTCATGTTATGCGCTGAATCTCTTTACAACAAGGGAAATAAGTATTTTAAGAATTCCGAGCCCTATGGCATCACTATCGCCGGAGGTACGACAGTGATCATCCGTGACACTAGCGACCTCGCGCAAGTATGGAAAAACACGAAGGATCTAAGCTACGATCCATTCGTATCGCGCATGTTGACTGCCTTTGGAATCTCCAATGCCAATGTCAGGCGATTGTTCCAGCCGAGCCCAGGATCATTTATCCCGGAGAAGCAGCGTGACGTCTCTCTGCTTGCTAACGACAACCCAAAGGAAAAGTGCTATATTCATCTCCAGAGCGAGTGGTTCAAGAAACAGCTTCTTCCCGGCGATAACCTTTTTCAACTCCAGAAAGACTACTTGAAGCATCTTGTGGACGTGATGAGGATTGATAAGTTCAAGCCGCACTTTACTACGAAGAAGATTCCAGACGAAAAAGCGCTAGCGGCCACGGTCTCCCTGGGTAAACTTAGCCGGTACATACTCTCTCATTGCGCGCTCCGAGCCTTCTTTGGTGAGCAGCTTTTCGACATTGAACCTGAGTTTGCACAAATCTACCAGAAATGGGAGGACGACAGCTGGAAAGTGTTCTACAACTATCCGTACATTCTCGCTAGAGAGTTGCACAACGCAAGACTGCAAACTATCCAAGCCCTTGCAAGGTACTACGAGCTTCCAGAAGACAACCGCTCACCTTGCTGGATTTTTAGCGTCATGGACACTGAGCTTCGCCACCTAGGGCTCGGACGAAACGATCGCGCTGGCATAGTCATGATGATTTGCTGGGCGTGAGTATTCCACGCTTTTCAATGTTAATCTAGCTAACGACATACAGAATCAACAACAATGCCCATTATATTGACTCTTGGATGATTGTGAACATGCTGTGTACTCCTGGCCTCTTGGAAACTGTGCGCTCCGAGACGGACGCCTGCTGCACCCCCGAGGGCTCCTGTTCCATCGAAAAACTGCTCGAAAACTGTCCAGTGCTCGACGGAGTCTGGAACGAAGCGCTTCGCCTCTACAATGCTTCAACAGCCGTCAGAAAAGCTGTCACTGAATGCTACGTTGGGAATAAAACTATCCACGAAGGGGACCAGGTTTTCGGCCCGGTGCGAAACTGGCAATTAGAGGAGCAGTTCTTTGGCGCTAACCCCGGCGAGTTTAAGCCAAGCCGCTGGACCAAGGACAAAAATCTAACAAGATCGAGAGGATTTACCCCATTTGGTGGTGGTCATACTTACTGTCCAGGAAGGTTCTTCGCACAGCGGGAGACCTACATGTATATTGCGATTCTGCTGAGGAGGTTTAATTTGCAGGTTACTACTCCAGAGGGTGTGCCAATCAAGAATGCGAAGGTGCCACCTGTAGAGGTAAATCTACCAGCACCCGCAGCGATGAGGCCCGTGAATGATACATTCATTACGTTGAGTAATCGAGAGTAAAATTCTGTACCTCTCTGTAGTTTGTATTTAGGATGCCTGGTCTATAGCAATATTTTAGTCCGATCCATGTATTCTGACCGAACACGATAATTTGACATGTTCAAGATATCATTGACCTTTTGTATATTAATATGCCTATGAATACAAAAGTTTCGTATGCTCAATATAATATTAATGATGCTATCAATGTGACTAGTAACTTTTTTGAAACGTCAGATTATTGCTAAGATACTTAATTGGAACCAACTAAAGTCGTGAACAAAAGGTTCAACCGAGATAGGTGATCTCTTTTCGTGGACATATATGAATATATGGAAAGTAGGGCATGCGGTGCATGCGGGGGTCTCCTGGGTAAATACATAGAAGGAATGAAGGATGTGAGGAGTGTAAATATGCTTATTTCATACCCCTTCTTCTATCTACCTGTCGACCAATCACCACACCTATGGAAACTAGGAAAAAGATAGCTATTCATCTCAGACCCAAGAATGGCTGCTCACTATATCTCCGCATCTCCCGCCTCCGAGGGAACACGGGTCCAAGTGCTGCCAGTTGAGTATGGGTCGTGGACACGCTTGACCTGCGGCGTCAGGTTGTTTAACTTCAAATCCTCTCTGCTGTTGGGGAACGGTTTTCGGCTGGAGTTGCTCTTATCGCTAGACGAGCGCTGGGAGCGGAAAGCTGATCGAAGAGAAGCGAACCAGCCATTCCCTTTGCCCTTGATATTGATCAGCGAAGAGAGAGAAGGCATGCAGCTGCAGACGACCGCGATGTTGATTTCGACAGCGCTGGAAGCATCGTAAGCGCCTTCGTTCCAGTTGGTGTCTGCAGTCCCGTAGGATAGCTGGTATCGATAGTAGAAACTGATAGCGCTCGCAATAAGAGCGCTGATCTCACATCAGCGAGTAATCATGCACTTTGGGTTTCAAGATACTTACAAAGAGCCGGTCAAGAAGACAATTGCAACCCCAATCTTGCGGCGAAGAGGCAAATGCAAACCCCAGATGACGGGTAGTGGTAGCAATAAACCGTAGAGATCAAGAGCGATATTTCCAGCTCCCTGAGCTAGGCTATCGGACTTAATCTTGCTGCAACGGTTGAACGTGTTCATGGATGTCCACGGGTCTCCATTGTGTGGGTAACAGTATGCACCGACAAGGGGAACGGTGTGCACATAAACGATGAAAGCGGCAGCGATGCCTATCCAACAGGCCCAGCGAAGCCATTCTACAGTTCCAAAGAGCCGGCGGTAGAGCAGGAAAACTGGAACTCGGGAGAAGAAAAAGGCGAAGGGTTGAATGAGGTTCTGGGAAAGGCGAAACTGGATGATGTGAGGATGCGATAATAATATTTACCGGCACAGATTTTACCTTCCAATAGTTTTCGTCTAGGAATAACCATGCTGCTGGTGTATCCCACATATGGCGTGAAACGTAACTGACTGCTCACGGGTAAGCATATATTCCAGCATACTGGGTCTCTGTACTTACGGTGCATGAGGATGGACATATACGCAATGGAAAGAGCCTGAAAATTAAAATAGTATCATTTCTGCCCTAAGAGAGACGATCGAATTACCGTAGCAAAGACACAAAGATCTATGAACCGTTAGTGAATCTATTTCATCCGATCCTTGATGTCAGCAAACTTACAATTCTCAGCCGCATTGATCTTAGTAACGTGCAACGCAACGTACAGCCTCATCAAAACGAAGGCTGTCGTAAGAACAATCATAGTCACGCAAGTCCCAATAATCGCTCCTTGCTGCGATGGCGCTCCAGGTCCCAAGTGCGGCGTCACACCTAGCGGGGCCATGCCCGCTGGCTCGAAGTTCAAGTTCATCCCGGTTAGGTTCAAGGCCATGATTGCTTGCAGCAACGAAAGAAGTGAGGCAGAAATAGTTACGTCTTGCCGAGATTACAGGAAGGCAGCTATATGGTCATAAAATAATATTATGATCCAGATGGTGTCAACCGCGCCGTAAACTTACAGCGGGGTTCCTGCCTGGTTTGCCTCTTTGAAAGAACCACCTCGCATTTCGGTCTATGAGTAGGCCGTGTCTGCATCAATTGATGCTGCATTCCGATAATTATGATATATCCATGACATGACCAGTAAGTGCAAACGCCGCCATTTTACCCGGCCAATCAGTCAAAGTCTAATGAGCAATCCACTTGGACTGGAGCGCAGCCGCTGTGCCGCTCACTCGGTTTGGGCTGATGTTTGAGTGCAGCGGGCCGTCGAAGATGACACACCCCCTGTGGCCTCTAATTGCCGACTGGTCTTCACCACTAACCACAACCCAGCCAGCCAGCCAGCGAACTCCACTGGTTAAGTTAGCGCGACGGGCACGGGAATGGTGACGGCACTGGCACGGGCCGGCGCACATAGGCCAGTCCTTGCTCTCTGGAGCGAGTGTGATTTTAAACATGCCTTCGAGCGGCACCACTTCATTTTATCTATGGTATACTGCCAATTCACTATATGCGATGGCCGCACCTGTATCGCAGTGGACTTCATGATTCTCCACCACTCCCCTTCTATTTCTCTGTGTTTCTCTCTCTCTCTCTCTCTCTCTTCATCATGACGTCACATCAGACAGCACAGGATACTGCACCGCACGAAACCTCTCGAGCTATACAGAGCTTCCAAGACGAATTTAATAACCAACCTACCGTCGACGAGGATTGCCCTGTCTCCAGACCAAATAATCATCAAGAAACATCACCTTCCTCACCCCTCAAATCATGGAGGTTCTACCTCGTCTTTCTCTCCCTCTGCCTACTCAGCTTTGCTTCCGCCCTCGATGGCTCCATCATAACCACCGCCCTTCCTACTATATCCCGCGAACTCGGTGCTGCGGCTTCCGAAAACTATGTCTGGGTGGCTAATAGTTTCACTCTGGCGCAAACTGTGATCCAGCCACCCCTTGGCCAACTTTGCAACATTTTCGGCAGGCGCATTCCTATGCTCGCTTCTTTAGTGTTATTTACATTAGGCTCTGGGATCGCAGGCGGCGCGACAAATGTCGCCATGGTGATAGGCGGGAGGACGGTTCAAGGCCTGGGGAGTGGAGGGATATACATGCTCGTCGACCTCGTAGTCTGCGACTTGGTCTCTCTCCGTGATCGCGGAAAGTATCTTGGCATAGTTCTTTCCACTGCCGCTATTGGTGCCATCCTAGGACCTGTCGTGGGAGGAGGTCTTGCACAGAAGAGATGGAGGTGGGTTTTCTACATCAATGTCCCGATCGCGGGCGTCGTGCTAGTCATCATGTGGTTTTTACTCGACGTCTCGTACCGAAAATCCCCGGCACGGCTGAATGTAAAGCGCATCGACTGGGGCGGCAACATCCTCTTCATGGCAAGCATTACCTCGATCCTACTGGGTCTCATTTTCGGAGGCATTGTCGCGCCATGGGACTCTTACAAAGTCATTGCACCTCTTGTACTAGGTATCTTGGGCTGGATAGCATTCCACGCTTTCGAGGCCTCGCGATGGTGCTTTGAGCCTTCGGTCCCACCACAGCTTTTCGCTAACCGCACGAGCTTCATTGGTTTCATACTAGCATTCGATGCAGCGATGTTGCTACAATGGACGATATACTTCCTACCCATATACTTCCAAGGCGTCAAATCGACATCCCCTCTAACCTCTGGTATCGATACACTGCCCTACAATGCGTTCCTGATCCCTGCAGCTATGGTAGCCGGAGGCTTCATGTCCAAACTTGGTGTCTATCGCCCCCTGCACGGCGTTGGTTTTGCATTTATAGCTCTCGGTGTTGGCCTTTTCTCCATCCTAAACGAGAACTCACATACCGCGCTCTGGGTTATATTTCAAATGTTCACAGCAATTGGACAGGGGTTTCTAGCTACCACTATTCTTCCAGCTATTCAGGCCGCACTTCCGCAGTCAGAGATTGCGAGTGCGACGGCCATGTACGCCTTCCTGCGCAGCTTCGGTTTTATATGGGGTGTTACTGTTCCATCGCTCGTCCTCAACGCTCTTTTCGATCAGAACGCACATCGCATTAACAACCCTGCTGTGCGAGCTAGTCTATCAAATGCAAACGCATATGGAGGAGCGAGCGGGGCATACCGCACAAATTTACCGAAGAAAATCCAGGACGAGGTCAAAAGCGTGTACCGCATTTCCTTGCAGACGGTTTGGAACACGGCCATAGCATTTGCCCTTCTCGGTTTTGTGCTTAGCTTCGGGTCAAAGCAGCTCGAGTTAAGACAGGAGGTGGACGACGAGGGATACGGCCTACAGGAGAAGGCCGAGAAGGCCCCGAAAAATGTGGAAAAGGCTGCAGCAGAAGACTGTTGAGAGGCCCCCATCATCGGGGATTGTAAGTCCTGCTTTCGGCCCGGCCGTGAAGTATCATTCAGGTGTGGTAATACATTAATAGCCTAAATATTTCATATTGCGGCACAGCAGTGGCCTTACATGCACCTGAAGAGCTTCGGAAACCGATGCGCATGTATACTTTATCATCTAATTATGGCCGATCAGCTGCTGCTACAAGAATCGACAGGCTTAGGCAGCAATGGTCTCATCCTCGGCGTAGCTGGCATTTGATATCGATGCTCTGTGATGTGTTTACAAGCCAATGCTCTGAGTTGCCTACTTGGTCTGTTGTTTAATGCAACCGTTCCTTCGAATACGAATATTACTTGGGAAGTAAAATGTACGGGCTGAAACGTTTACTTCCGTAATTTTTTTTTTCTCCTTTTTTTGCGTCGTGTGTACGGTGCCGCTGAAGCATTCTAAACTATAAAAATTTTTACATTGAAAGGAGGGAGCGTTGCCAGGCTGTAATCGATGCAAAAGGTCGCCATACATACCGGTGGTATAGTTGACTTTAAACTCATACTTTTAACGGAGTAACCGTAATGTCGGGAGAAAAACAGGGTCTGGGGGAGGGGGTGTCAGTCCGCTCATGTTGACCTCTCGGAGCCTCCGTGAAGCATTAAGAGAGTTGGGTCCCGGGGCCCGGGGCCCGATGCAGCGGATGACGCTTGTACTATTGCTTATGGATACGATAATCCTGGGGGGCTAAGGCAATCCATGATTCCAAGCCATACAAGTAAACGATAAGAGCTTGTTACGCGACCTTCGGTAAGTGGTTTTAGCCGCGACGTTGACAACATTGAATCAGCTGACTTAGCAGGCTACGCCTCACCCAAAGCGTGCAAGCAAACCACTCGGCATCAAATTTCCCATAACAACTGCTCACCTGCTGAACATCTACTGGCGTGGTGGGTATTGTATTGAGTACTCATCCCATATTATTTTGTCCTCAACCCCAACCAAAAAATTGGCCATGGCTCTATCAGCCAAGTGGGCAGACGGCCCTTTCCAGCTCATCGAGACGCCATCTGCGAAGAAAGACACCGTGAGCTGCTATCTCCATATACATAATCCCTCCCTTGCTTATATCTCTTCTAGAGCAAGCATCCCGCACACTATATTGCCAATGAAATGGCTTTTGCCCACAACTCTATGCTGCGCGGCCTGAATGCCATCTACCTGCAAGCTGTGCACGTGCCACTGGCCGAAGCGTCCGACTTCCTTTTCTTCGTCGCCTCATGGAGCGACTGGGTCCTCCATCACCATCTCCTTGAGGAGACGCAGATGTTCCCTGCCTTCGAGGCCGTACCTGGTATCAAGTTAGGACAGCTCCAAGGCAACGTCGAGCAACATAACCTCTTCTCCGGCGGCCTCAAGGCGCTGAACAAATATGCTACCAACACGCCTGCGGACCAATATGATGGTAAGAGGGTACTCGACCTTATCGATGCTTTCGCTGCACACATCCGTGAGCATCTAGCCGATGAGATCGAGACCCTCTGGAGCCTGGAGTGCTGTGAGAAAGGCCAAGAGCAGAATCTCTTGAAGATCTATCAGAAGAGTGAGGCCGAAGCTGGCAAGCAGGACAAGAACGTCGTGCCGCCGATGGTGCTAGGTTTATGCGATAAAACGTTCCAGGGCGGCAACAATTGGCCAGTTATGCCTATGGGTTCAGCGTACTTTGTGCATTACATCTTCGCTAGGAAGTATCGCGGTGCCTGGAAGTTCCTTCCATGCGACACTTTTAGGAATCCACGTCCACTTGCTTTCTTAGGTGATGAGAATCAGTAGACACTCCAAAATGACCTATATAAATATGCTGTCGGTTCGAAGGCAGGACCTTACTAGGTAGCTTACGGAGCAAGGCTGAAATTAGACATCTCTTCTTCCTACCCCTTCCACTTCTTTCTTAGGAAATTGGTGAACAATTCTTGATGGGATGTGCTAAAATTTTCTCTTCAGATAATATGATAAATAATAAAAAAACCCGTCAAAGATATAACGTTAACGTTAAATAATTACTCTGTCGATTGCGAATAATCCGCGTCTCTGAATACTCTTTTCTATTTTTCGAGGTTGGATAATTTTGAAAATAGTACCGTAGCACTACCTATGCCATCCTTACCTAGAAAAAATAGGAGGATTTAAATAAAAAATCACACGTAAAGAGGAAGATAAAAAAGAGAAGTATCTATTTTTTACCTATAGCCGCTTGTGTAGGCGTCTAATCCCTAGTGTAACCGCTTAAAAGTCCGCTGTTATCTCTCTCTATATTCTTATACTAGTGTCTTTAGTACTACTTTTACGTAGGGAATATTCTGTGGTTGCGATAAACAGCTACTAATTAAGGATTTATTCTTATCCACTCTATTAGAATATAGTTAAATAGTTAAATACTATAAATAATAAAGTGCTATATAATAATATATTTCTATTTTAAGTTTAATAGTTAGATAGTTATAAGAATTTAGTTAGGTTTATTCTTATTATTGCTTAAGCTCTTAGTATAGTGGCTACTTACTTTCTCCTATTAAAGAACTAATATATATAAGAGCTAATATTATTTTATAGCAACGCGGAGCGATATTTTATTTAGTAGCCTTATAGTAAAATTACTAGACCTTATATAGATAATTTTAGAACGTAAAGAAACACTAATAATATAAAAAAATCCTAACTAATATATATCTACTCTAAAAAAAGCTATAATAGTAAAAAAACTATAAGCTAGTATACTAATATCTAAGCATAACGTAAAACTATAAATAATGCTAATACTTACTATTAGAGCTAACTATAAATTTATAAATAATTTTAGAGATTCCTATACTAGTATAGTTAAAGGCCCTTTTATTAATATTAGATAATTAGAAAAGTAGTAATTCTAGTTAAGTAAGTAATTAAGTAAGTAATAGAGTAGTAATATAGGAAAAATAGGATATATATAGTAGGCACGTTATTAATTACGCGCTAGGAGATTTACTTAAATAATTAAAGCTACTAAAATATAGGAAGAGGGCTAGTATAAAGTAAGTATAAGTTAAGAGTATAAATTATTATATATTTTAGGGTTTTAAAAGGTATCTAACATATCTATTATAGTTCTTTAGTATTTTTCTTACTAATTTTTTTCTATCTTAAGTTATCTTACCCTTTATAGGAAGGCGTATAAACCCGCTAAATGCCTTTACTTATATATCTAATTAATCTCTACTATCTTAGTAATTTGCATCCTATCTCTAGAAAAAGTAGGTTAAGAGGGTATAAGCGACCTCTCTTTATCTAAATTATAAGACTAATATATGTAACTAAGGACGGCTATAATAAGAACGTTCTTATTAGACCTAAAATTAGGCGTTTTTTATATAATAATAATATTACGTTTTATTATTTATCTTAAATTAAGTATTTTAATACCTTAGCTAGCTAAGTACTTATAGGGGGTGTAGCTAGATAAGTCTTTATAACTAAAATAATATATCTAGAAAGTAGGGAGGATAGGTATATAGGTAGTAAGGAGGCTAATATATACTTTAGTAATCCTATAGGATATATTAGAACTTATTTTATAAAGTATAAAGTAGTTAACTTAACTCTAATAGGTTTACTCTTATAAATACTAAAGTAGGCTAGTAAATAGGTAGGGTATACCTACTAAGTTAAGCTAGGGTTAGGTTAGGGTAGTTAAAGTGTAAGTAAAAGTTAAGTTAGAGTAGTTAAAGCTTAAGTAGAGGTAGAGTAAAAATTATACAACTTATAAATAAAAGTTAAGTAGGAGTAATTAATACGTAGGTATAAGTTAGGTAGAGGTAGTTAAAGCGTAGGTAGAGGTAGGATAACTATACCTATATAGGTTATTATATAATATAAGGTATTTTTTAATATTATATTTATAATATATAATTTTTTAATTTTTTTTATTTTATATAAAAAAATATATTAATATTTTTAAATAATAGTATATATTTATTATAAAAAGTTATTATAGTTAATTATCTATAAACTTTAAATAACGCTAACTTTTTTTTTTTTTTTTAAAAAAGTAGGTTTTAGAGTAGGTTTTAAAGTAGGGCTCTCTATTATAAATATTAGAGGTATAAACTTAATAGTTTTTATAATACTCTTATTTTTAGTACTTTTATACTATATATTATTAAGAGAGTAATTAGTTTAAATAGATAACTTAAATAAATTATTAACTTTATTATATAGTTAGTTATTAGCCTTAGTATAAACTAAAGGTAATACTTTTATATATTTAAGTAAATACTTTAGTACTATAACTTACTAAATTATCTATATAAAAAAGTTATATCTTTAAGTACTAATTATATTTTTTATAATATTAAAAATACGCTTAATAGTAACTTTTATAATAAGAACTACTAAAACGTCTCTAGCTACTTAAGCTAAGTAGAGATACTAACCTTTATTATCTCTCTACTAACCTAGTATATTCTACTTTTAACTTTTTTTTATAGGTAGTATACTTAGGTAATTTTTACTCTCTTAATATATAGACCCCCTCTCTATCTTATCTTTTTATATAAATAATTAGGAGATGTTACTTAATAGGTTTTATTATAGGAATAGTAATTTTTAAAACTACTTATTACTATATAACTAAAATAATCTCTATAGTAAATTAGATAGTATAAATTTATAGTTCTTAAAAGTATTATAATAACTAATATAATTAAAGAATTCTTTATAGTAATTATATTTATTTTATAGATCCTAAGTAGAGTTCTTTTAAATATTTAGTAAATAGCTACAATAACTAACTATAATAAACTACTTTATATACTATAAGTTTTTAAGCTAAGTTTAAAATTATTATAATATTAAATAAATAGCTACGCTCTTAATTAGTTTTTAAGTAGTATTTACTAAGCTTTTATTAACCTTTCTTAGTAGCTATATAAATTATAATAGGCTAGTCTATACTATTTATTTTATTATTATTATTAAAGTTTTTCTCTATAGAGTCTAAAAAATTAAAAAGTTTATTATATATAAGCTATATATAAGAAATCTATAGTTTACTAGTCTTACTTAAAAAAGTTATTACTATTTTAAATTTACGTAGTATATTTATAATAAGCTTAAAGTAGTACTACTTAGTATATAAAAGTTAAAGTTATTAGAGGTCTTAAAAATTAATATAAAAAGAGTAAGTATTACTAGAGCTACTAGGTATATAATTATTTATTTTTAGTTAGATTTCCTAAATTAACTATTTATTAATATACTTTTATAGCTTAAGTATACACTACTATATATTATAGGTAGAGTTCTATTTTATTTTAATATTACGTATAACTCTAAGATATTACTTTAGTAGTATATTACTCTATAATATAATAAAGCGCTTAAAATATTATAGAGATATATTAATTATAATAT
>JAMAHW010000216.1:0-15439 GCA_023627715.1 Periconia sp. R9002 | reverse complement strand
CGTGCCACTCATGGTCATTATTGAAATTACACTCACCATGAGTGCCAAGAGTAATTCTGTGAGGCACAGCCGTAACAAATTAGGTATAGAACCCCTTAAGTACTTTTTATAGTAAAAAGTTATTAATAGTACTACTAACGCTACTATAGCTTTTAGAAATATCCTTAATTATATATAAGTTTACTATAACTATAAAGATCTACTCTACGCTACTAAAAAGCGTATTCTATAAAAAGTAGAAATATATTAAGTAAGTCTCTTCTTTTATAATAGTAGTTTCCTTACCCCTAAAAAAAGTAAACTAGTAAGAAAGTAAATTAATAATTACTCTATTAAGAGTAAGATATAAAAGTAAATAGGTTACCTAACGTCTACTTACTAGTTTTAACGTATATCTAGAATAGATAGTATTCTATATAATAAGCTTTTCTATTAGATTATATAGCTTATTAGTATTATAAATATATACTATATCTATTTTATAAGTAAATTATAGTTAGTATTTACTAATAAATATATATAGTAATAGAGCTAAAGGTACTATTAGCTATTTTATAGCGTAAAAATAGTTATAAGAAGGTCTAGTATTATAGCCTATATTATAATTACTAAAGCGGATTTATCTAACTTTACGTTATAAAGATAGGTTTAATATATTTAGTAGTCTTACTCTCTATATCTATATATATAGTTATAGTATAGAGTATATATAGGCCTTAAGCTAGTCTATAAAACTATTATATTATTAACTTTATCTATATTAATTATAGAGTAGTTAATATATATATAGAAATCTAGTACTATAAATAATAGTATAATTATTATAAAGTATTAATTATCTAGTACTAATTTAGACAAACTATTATAGTTACTATAAGTATATATATATAAGTACGTCTCTTACTAAGGCGTATAATATTACTTAAGATTAAAACTAGCGTTAATACTATTACTAATACACTAATTTATTATAAAAAAGATAATACTTTTAACTATAATAGGTATTAATAATATATAATTATTCTATCTAGTATTACGTACGTAGATATTACTAATGTACCTATCCTAGCTAAGCACACTACCTAGTATCTTCTCCCTACCTACGTTAATACCTAGGGTAGGTATATAGTAATACTCTATAATAATTAATATATAATTTAATTATATCTATCTAAATAATTACTATACTAACTAATTATCCTTCTACGCTACTTATTATTTCTTTTTCTACTTTTTAGTATTTTCTTCTACTTTCTAATATATAATACGTTTAAGACTCTTTAATATTAAAGGTAAGATCTAGCACTACTTTATAACTAATTTTTAAAGTATATTATAGGAGTATATACGTATTATAGTAGTAATATAGGTAGGTTCTAGAAGTAGGTTAAAAGTATACGTAGACGTTATATTAAGCTATAGGACTTTATTATATAGCTACCTAACTTTTATAACTATTTTATTAAAATTATATTTTTATCGCTGCCTATATATAGTAGTACTTTTACTTCTAATACTATCTAAAGTATTAGCTAAGTTAGAAGATTACTAACGTCCGCGTAGTAGTTTTAGCTATAAGTTATTTTAGTTAGAAAGTTTTAGCTATAAGTTATCTTAATTAGAAGGTTCTAGCTATAAGTTATCTAAATTAGAATTATTATTAATTATAATAGGTAGCATCCTCTCTAGTATAATTAAATTTTAGTTACTTAAGTTAAGTAATAAAAGCTTTATAATAGTAAACTTTAGTAGTAAGTAAAGTCTAGTAAAGTAATATCTTTATACTATAATATAGTATAGAGGGGATACTTATATTAGTTAAGTAGTAAAGTTATATCCTTAAGTAAGTAACTATATATATTAATTAAGTAAGTATATAGTTAGCTTTACTTATAAAGGTAGAATTTATCTCTAGGCCGCTATATACTATATAAATATATCTCTAATTATAGCGCGCTATATCTTTTATATATCTTTATATATAAAACTACTTATTAGAAATAGCTTAAAACTTATTACTAAGTTTTTTAAGAGCACTAGTAAACCTTTCTAAAAACTTATAGATTAGTAACTAGCTACTATTTAATTAAAATTATAATTCTAGATAATTATAATACTAGTAGATAATTATAATACTAGTAGATAATTATAATACTAGTAGGGTAAGTTATACTTCTATTCTATTACGTATATATATATCTTAAATAATACCTATATATTAATTTACTTTTATAGGCTATTTTTTAAATAATATCTATATATTAATTTACTTATATTAATAACTTATCCTATTGTATATTAGCTTCCTATTATAGTATATAAGGCCCTCTATTATAACTTACTTTATAGTTAGCTACCCCCTATAAAAAATAGAGTAGACGTAGATATAAAAGAGTAGAAACCTAAAGTAATAGAAAAGAGACCTAATAAGCTTAATTACTTCTACCTAAAAGTCTAAAATAAGGTAAGTATCTATTAGTAGTTTAAAGAAGAATAGGTAGGACGCATCTAAGGCCTAAAATAGGGTAGGATAGACTACGCTTATAAAGACTAAATTAATAATAATATTCTAAAAGCTCTACTAGCTATTTTTATTATATAGCTAAAAAACGTATAGCTACTATAAAAAATATAGATTATCCTTAACTTACTAAGAAATAGCTATAGATAAATATAGCTACTTTTCTTAATACTATAATAAATCTAATTAGTACTAATACTAAGTAGTAAAAACTAATAAGACTTACTATTCTAACTTCTAGCTCTACTAAAGGGATAGGAGGCACTACTTTTTACTTTATCTAACTTTACGTCTATATAAAGCTATAGTAGCTATAGTAGCTATACTTAGTAAGAGTTATAGTAAAAAAATAATTATAACGTTAAAAAAAAAGTAGTTAATAAAAAGTAATTTAAAACGTTTTTTAGGTATAGCTTTACTCTTAGTCCTTAGCTTCCTACGTAGCGCTCTACTTAATAAGCTTATTATTATACCTTTATAGCCTTATCTAATATAATAACTTCTCTTCTAACCTCTCTACCTTAACTATAAACTAACGTCCCTATAAAAAAAACCTTACTCTAAAATAACTTATTTGCCTTACCTAATAAATAATACGCCTATTTAGGGAAGTTAGATATTATAGCTACTATTTAGTTAAAATAAGCTCTATTATATAGGTTATTATAGTAGTAGTAGTAATACTTATAATAATACCTAAATTTATATATAGAAAGCTTATATTAAAAGTAAAGTAGTTAGGTAAGTTAAAAACTACTATTATAGAGTTAATACTTAAGTACGCTAACTCTATATTTATTACTATTACTAGTAGCTAGGTACGCACTATTATTAGTAAGTTAGTATAGGTAAGGCTTATAATCGCGTATAATATATAGATACGCTTTTTATACCTTCTATATATTATTTTCTTTAATATCCTATATATTTATAATACGCTACATCTAGCTTTATAAGCTAAAAAAGAATCGTCCTATAATAAAGTAAAGCTAAAAATAGAGAAACTAGATAGTAGTATAGAATTACTATTTAATAATTTTTAGCCTAATATAACTTTCTACTACGTAGGAATAGTAAGTAGGCAACCTTATAAGAAGTTTTACGTCTCCTAAAAAGGCTAAAAGATATTTTTTTACTATAAGGTATACTAGCGTAATTAGAAGTATTATAATTAGACTAGATAGTAGGTAATAGAATAGATAAGGAGCTTATATACCTTTTTTTTATTACCTAAGTAGATTTTCTTCTAAAAGTTAATAAAAGTAGATAATATAAGTATAAAAAAAATTTATAATTCTATAAAATAAAAGGCTATTATTACCTAAATAAAAAATAATATAAATTAACACATAAAAAGGGATAATAAAAAAGGTAGATTATACGTAAACGTTAGGCTTATAAAAGCTTAGCGCCTATATATTAAAAAAGAAAAAGAAAAAAAAATATAGAAAGTAAAAAAAAGTAGATTAAAAGCTAGATTTTACTATTATATAACTTTTATAGACCTCTTATAGCTTTTAAGGCTACTAGCTTTCTTAAGCGTTACTATTATACTACTTTAGTTATACTATTAGTTTATATATACTAGGTATATAGTATTTATACTAGGAATTATTAATAGCCTAAAAGAGAAATTTAGTTAGAGGGCTATAGTAATAGAGCTATCTCTAAAATTTAAGTAGATCCTTATTTATAAACTTTAGAGAAGAGTTATAACTAATATATAGCTTTTATTAATATTAGTAGTTTTAGCTATATTATTAGTGTTATTACCCTTCTTAGCACTTATAAAGTTAATAAGGTAGAGCTTACTATACTACTATTACTTATTAGCTACTTTTATAGAGATATTAATTAAGACGTAGCTCCTAAATAATATATAATTATAAGTCGTCTTATACTACTTCTTAAAAAGAGCTATATATTAGAGTAATATATAAAGGGCGTACTTACTAAAAATAACGTAGAAAAGCTTATTAGATTTAGTATCCACTCTAATTTTATAAGTAGTAAAAAAGGCTTTATTTAGGCTTATAATAGATATCTTAGTTTTACTCTAAAATAGTTCTATATAGAAAACTAAAACTATAGCTACGCTAGGCTATATAAGTAGCTTAGAGCTAGCTAAAAAAGTAATTAAATTATTTAAAGTAAATATAGTATATAATTTACTACTCCTACTATATCTATCTAAAAAGATATTAGCCTTAAAGCCTTAAAGCACTATCTATATAAAGTAGTAAATAGTAAAATATATATTAAGATTTATTAATACTTTATTAAATATATAGTTAAATTAAAAGAATTCGCTCGTTCTTTATACTATAGATAGAAGATTCCTTAAAGTAATTTAATACCCTTTACTAATAGTTAGCGTATAGTTAAAAGGTATAAGTATTTAAAAGAGCTCTAGGTTAATAACGTATAATATAACCTAAATATAGAAATTAGTTACTTTATATATAGTAGCCTCTATACGTTTAAGCCTACGTTAAGTAGAAAAGACTTTACTTTAGAATACTATAATTTTTTCTTAATTTAATACTTACTTTATTTTATAGAGTTCCTATACCTTTTAAAGTAGTATAAGTAGCTATAAGTATTACTTTAATACTAGCTCTAGCATATTAGTAGTATAGTTTAATAGCTACTATACATCTTTCTATAGTTTAGGCGTAGTTAGTTACTTAATAGAATTCTAGTTACTAAAGGTAATAAAGTTAGTAAGGTATTAGTCTACTAAGTAAATAGGTAACTTATAGAAGCTATATAGTGCTACGTTAGTAAACGTACTATACTTTTTTTATAAAGTAGTAGGTTTACTAGTATTTAAAGTTTAAGTAAGTTACTGCCCTATTAATATAGTAAAGGTATTAGATAGTAACTTATATTTTATATTTATTTAAGTACTATAATATTAACTTTAGCTTTAATATATCTTTACTAGTTTAGTAGCTAGAATAAAATATATAAGTAAGCTAAAACTTAATACTTTTTTATATCTACCTATTTTCTATTACTAATTTCTAATACTATCTATAAGAATTTATATCTATCTAGATTTAATTATTAAGTAATAAAATAGCGTTTAATATTATAGGCTATAGAGTAGGTAATATATAAGGGTATCTATATATTAATATATATAGGTAGGTGTTACTACTATAGCTATACGCTATCCTATACTAAGGCGCTAGACCCTACTAGATATAGGTACCTAGGTAACTTAAGTATACTTCTCCTAATCTTCTACTATTTAAGTATAGACCTCTAATACTATATTAGCTTTAGCTAGGTCTTACTTATTTATATATATTAAGAAATATTTAAACTAAATAGTTCTACTTATATAAAAAAGAGAGATTAAAAATAGGATTAAAAATAGAATTAAAAAAGGCAACTACCTCTAATATAAAAATCTTATAAAAGAGAAGATTAAGGCGTTAGAAAATATATATATAAAGTCGCTTATATTAAGGTACCTTTTTTATTACGTAGATTAGATTTATTATAGAGAGTGTATCTAATAAAGTAAACACTTTAGTACTAAAAAAAGTTAGAAAACTTTTATACTAAATTCTTACTAAAAAGTATTTAGGTAGCTTATATACTATAAATTATAATAACTAAGCTAGGTATCTTAGGAGGCTTTACTATTATATATAGTAAACTAAAATAGATTATAGGTAGTAATTAATCCCTATATAGTAAGTAGTATAATTTTCTATTCTAATCACTTCTACGCTTTATATTTATACACCTTACTATAAATTAAAGAAGTATATTTACTAGCTATAGGAGATATAAAAGCTTATTTATTCTATCTCTATTAACCTTATCTTTCTACGCTACTCTATCTAATTCTTTAACTATACTATTCTTTTAAAATATTTTTAGCTTACTATTAAGCCTATACTTACTATATCTTTTTTAGTATAAATAACTATCTTTACTACAGCGTTTCTAGCGTACGTCTATTAGTAAAAAGATCTATACGCCTAAGTAATAGTAGGTATAAAAGTAGTAATAGAAAAATTTAATTATCTTATTTATTTATATCTTTTCTTATCTAATAGTATTAAATTTATTAAAGTAGTAGTAGACTTATTCTAAAATAAAGCTTAGAAGCTTTTATAAATAGGCGTTAAAGTACTACTCTCTATAATACGTTTAATCTTTTTTCTTTAATAATTATCTAGAGTGTACGCTAGTTAGTCTTTATTATTAATAAAAAGCTTTTAGTTATAATTAGTAATAAGCTCTATAAAATAGTATATACTTTATAGTATATAGGGCTTACCTTCTAGAATACTAGTACTACTTACGTAGGTATAGCTTAAGCTTTATATTATCTACTTCTTATAGCGTAAAACGTTTTAGTACTAGTAGTTAATAGTAAGGTTACTATAGCTTTAGTTATAATACTAAAGATCCTTCTCCTCTTTATTAGCTATTAACTAGTTACTACTATAATATAGCTAATTACTACTACTATTAAGGGCGTTTTTTAGCTAATTACTATTATTTTTATAAGTCTAATATTTTTTAGTACCTACTATAGAACTTTAAGTAACTATTTTTCTTAATATAGAACACCTTTCTATAGGTAACCTATTATACTATATAGCTAAGTGTAATTACTTTAAATAATTATATATATAGGTATTAGATTTTTTTAGTTTTTAGATAGCTCTTATATAATAGTATTAAATAGCTAGATTTTTTTAGTTTTTAGTATTAACTTTACTATAATATAACGCCCTTAAGTACTTAGAAGTTTCTTATATTAATATCTATTTCCTATATAATAGTTACGTAGGCTAGTATATATATATACTAAGTAGTTATTATTTTTAAGAGTTTCTTATATATATTGTAATTAACATAATATAAGGGTTTATAGATATGCATATATATAAGTAATTAGTATAAGCTGGCTATCTAACTATATATATATTTAGCTATATAGCTTATACGCCTACCCTTACTACTTTATATAATATACCCTTATATATAAGTAGTGTTTATTAGTCTTATCTAATATATTAAGCTATAGCCTCTATTATAATACTTAGTATCTATTTATATTTACTCTAAAATACTATAATACTACCTATTTATAGGCCTATAGTCTCTTAATTCGCGTTATAGGTGATTGTAATCTAAATATATAGACCTAGTCCTTTATAAACTTTATTAATACCTAAATATTATATAGTATATAATATACTACCTCTAAATCTCTTTATTATAATTATATTAAACCTAATAAAGTTATCGTTTTTAGCTACTCTTATTATAAGAGTTAATAAGAGTAGAAAATAATAAACCTAGCTCTATAATCCCTATAGTAGTAAAGTCTAGAATAGTAGTAGTTACGCTATTAGTAGTAGTAATATATACGCTTCTAATATAGGATATAGTGTTAATCTTAAGGGCGTATTATTCTTTTTTTAAAACTTTATTAACGTATCTCTTAGTACTATTTATAATTTAGTATATATCTATACCTACTTATTTAAGCTTATATTTATACTACTAGTAGTAGTTTCTTTTATAGTTTTTATAGTACTCTTTATAGATAACGCTATACACTTTATTATATTTATAATTATAGTATAGTATACTAAAGAGAAATGTTTAGTATATTTATACTACCCTAGTCGCACTTTTATACTACTTATAGAGGTAGATCCTAATTTTCCTATTAATATACTAGATAAACTTAGTAGGTATATTTTCCTTAGATAAGTGTCTAGAATTGCGAAAAAACTACTTAAAAGTTACTATAATTTTATCTAATAACGTCTTCTTTAGAGTAAAAAATAGTTTATTAATAATACTTTCTAAATTATAAATAGTATTATAAATAAAAAGTTTTATAGCCTTAGTATTTATTAGTTTAGTTACCTTATAGTAGATATATTTATTAAAAGTATATAGGTTAAAATATCTACTTTAAAGTTAAAGTAAAGCTTATAAAGATATATACGCTCCTAATAATCTTATTATACTAACTTAGTTTATAAATATAGAGCCTAGTATCTAAGTAACTACTCTTTTAAGAATACTTATATTAATAGTATTATTTACTTATAAACTAAGTATTTCTTAGTTTACCTTAATCTAGAATAAAGTAAAAACTTTCTTAAAATAAGTAGCTAAACTATACTAATTCTTACTTTAAAACTCTTTACTTATTTTAATAGCTAATTATATAATAGCTTAATAGTATAAGCTATACTAGTAATCTATATCTTTATATATTATTACTTAATAATAAATATATAGTTTTATATATAGCAAACGTAAGTGTAGTATAGAAGTAATAGTAGGTATAATATTAATAGTAAAGGTCTAAGCGTTTTAACTATATTATTAATATATATTAAGTAGATAAATCTATAGTAAGTTAATAAATATAATAGTTTTTTATTATAGATTTCTAATTACTATTAAGTGTTATTTTAACTTCTACGTTAACGTTAGCTTACTTAAGTAAAAGAATAGAAAGTAAGACTAGGTAAAAGTAGAGAAAAAATTATAACGTTTTAATAACCTAATAATAACTTTACTTTTTAGTAGTCTATATATTTACTTTTACAATTACTTTATATAACTTTAAAATAGATACTAAAACTTTAGTAAGTATATAAAGCTACTCTTACTTTTACTCTTACTTTTTTTCTTTTTCTCTACTACGTCTTTAGCTCTCTTTTACCTTTTTTTTCTATTAATAATATACTTTTATAACTATTTTTATATTTATTTCTTATAACTATTAGTCTATCTACGTCTAGTAGTAAAATGCGTATTAGATATCTAGCTAAGTCCTTTTCTATAATCTACGTATAATTTAATTACTTACTTATATATAGGTTTTCTACTATCTCTACCTTACCTATCTAACCTTATATATTTTTAATAAAGCCTAGCTATAGTGTTAGCCTAGTATATAAATACTTCTTTAACGTAATTTAGAATAATACTTTAGTATTTTAATAAGCTATAGCTCTAATTACGTACGTAACATAACACTCTATATATTAAGTAGTATAATTTTAAATACTTCTCTTTTTACTAGTATTAATATTAGTACTTTTATACTAAGTAGGGGCCTAATTATTTTACTATTATATAGAAGTTTCTTATTAATATAACTTTTACTTATATTACTATATAGATTTATTATATTCTTATATATAGCTACTTAGTTTAAGTTTACTTTATAGAACTAGTATAGTAGGTTTATTCTACTATATTTTTATATATAAACTTCTATATACCTATTTTATTAATATAGAGTATATTATACTAGAAAGAATAGTACTTTATAGACTCTTCTACTAGTATATACTTATAAGGTTATAACTTAGCGTTTATTAAAGATAGGCTAGTAGAGAGATTATTATATTATAAACTAATATTAGACTAATACTTTAGGAAGTTTATTTAAGGAGTATAAATAAGTTAGATAGAATAAATAAGTTTATAGAGTAAACTAAAAGTAGATTATATCTATAAACTTAAGGTTAATTATAATATTCTAAAAGGAGCATTATTCTTAATTATATACTTACTATCTACTTATAGTATATCTATTTCTTTACTCTCTACTAGGTAAGCTTATTTTATTAATTTACTATTTTTACTATAAGTTAAGTAAGTCTAGTATTAGCTTACTCCTCTTACTATAAGTTATATAAGTTAGTTACGTATATAGCTAGCGCTAAGCCTAAGCTTACTAATAGCTTTATAAAAAAAGTTACGTAACTTTCTTAACTAAAAGTATAGAGTTAATTATAGTTCCTTTTAGGTTACAGCAGTGCGTAATTATTATTAGCTTATAATTACTTTCTTATTTATAATAGTATTTTAGCCTATTAGTAAAATTACTCTATATTAAAGTAACTTACTAATAGACTAGCTTACTAAATTTTAGTATATTCTCTATATTTTTATTATTACTACTATTTATATATACTATTAAGTACGTAAAACTACACTATAGTAAATAATTTAAGTAAGAAATCCCCCTAAGTATAGTACTTATTTAGTAGATAACGTAGTATAGTATAACTTTTACTAATCTAAGGTATATTATATAGTTATAAACTTTAAACTTAAAGTAATTTATATAGTTTTATAAGCTATAATAGTATATAATAATAAATAGTACTAATAAAGGTAGAATAATTTTTATCTTATTAATTAGGCGCTCTACTAATAATATATTATTATATACTACTATAATAATTAGCTAGCTAGTAGCGTTAATAACTATATATAGTACTTAAGCCTTACTAGCGCTATTAATAGTAAAGATACCCCTTATAAAGCGTATATATTTAATTACTTATATATAATATATAATACTAAAGACCTTAGCGTTTACTACGTAGTATACTATATCTTCTACCTTCTTCTATTAAGGTAACTCTCTTACTATTTTATATTTTAATATTACTACGTAAGGCTTATATACTATATAATAAAAGAGAGAGGTTAGTAAAAGAGTTATATTAACTAGCGTACCTTTTTTAAGTTTATTTATATAAGTTTAATAACTATTTTAATATTTACTATACTAAGTAAAGTAGTAAATATAAAAAATTACTATAAGTTAATCTAAAATAGTAGATTTCTTTTTACTATATAGTATAGGTAGCGTTATAGTAGCCTAGTTATAAACGCAGCCTATAATATATATTTTTAGTCTACTTTATATAAGCCTAATAGCCCTTTTAATACGTTTATTAAAGCTATTTAATATAACTTTATTATTATAAAGCTAATAATAATAAAGAATAAAAAAAGCTAAGAATATAATAAGATATAAACCTAATAAAGAGTATAAGTATAATAGAATAATAAGGTAGAGCTAGAGGATTAAAAATATAAAATAAAGCTACTACCCCTACTTAGTATAGTAAAAAAACTTAATTAAATATATATTAAATTAGCGTACTTAAATCTAATAGTAGTGTTATAGCTATACCTTATAGAATTACTCTTAGTACTTATAGTAAATGTAATTTTAATAATAACTATAAGTAGTATAATATAGATAAAGACTAGAATCTTAGACCTAAAGTAGATTATAATATAGATATATAATAGAGAATTATATAATAACTTTATAACTTTACACTTTACTATCTCTACGTAAATAGAGCTATAGAGCTATAGAGTAATAGAGTTTAGAAATTTTATTAGTATATAGTAAGTACGTATTACACTCCTTAGATAGTTTTTATTATTAATTTAATTTTTTAACTAAAGAGCTACCTTACTTTTAATATCTATTATTTAGAATCTATATTATATTATACTTATTAATAGTTATATACCCTACTATTATTCTATAATATTATACTTCTATTTACTTTCTTTATATACTACTTAGTATTCTACTTTAAAGCCTAAGTAGAACCCTAATAATTACTATAAAATAAGGTATCTAATAGATATTCTATAGGCCTATACGTAAAAGTAGTAGGTTATACTACTTATTACTTTATTACTAATAGTTTTTTAGCGTTTTTTATATAATTTTAGCTATAATTTAAGTGCGATTTAAGAGTCTAAGAGAACTTTAATATACTACTTAAGGTAAGCTCTATCTATTATAATAATTACGTACGTTATATATCTTAATAACTATAAATTTAAAAATTTTAAAAAAAATACTAGTTAATTTATAGTACTTAAAAGGTTAATTAGTAAATTAATAATCTATATAAATATTTAATCTTAGTAGATATTTATTATCTTAACTATTTAGTATTAATAAAGGCGTTAGCTATTATTAACTACCTAAAATTTGCTTAGATACTTAAGTCTTTTAACTTTCTATTTTTATATATTATTTTTTATTATAATATTATATAGCGTATATTAGCGTAATAACTTATTAGAAATTTATATATATTTCTCTAAATAGTTTAAGTAAAGCTATATTTAGAGTTATAGAAGTTATTAATCTACTACTAGTCTAATAAAAGTTTTTTTTTATACTTTACTACTAGTAGCCTACTCTCTCTATAGCTCTCTTTAATATTCTACTATATAAAAAAGGCCTTAGTATAATTAAGAAGATTTTTATCTCTATATATAATAGAACTAAAAGCCTCTTTTTATAGTATAGAAAAAGATAAAAGTAAGTTAGAAAATAAAAATTTTAAAAGCTTTTTTATAATTAATAACTTAAGTAACTATTATATATACTTTTTAGTTAAAGTAGGCTTCCTTTTTTTTTTTTTAAAAAGGCTATATTTATATTAATGTAAAGACTATAGTATTTAAATACTAAGTTACTTAACTATTAATTATTCTTTTAGTATTTTACTATTCTATAGGTTTAGTAAGTGCCTATTTAATAGTAAGTAATTATACTAGTTATTAGTATTAATCTTACCTTTTTAATTTATATAGTAAATACTAAGGTAGTTTTTATAGGCTTCCTACTTATAATTTTATTAAGTATTAATAAAGAAGGTACTTTAATTACCTATAACTACTTTACTCTAAAATACTAATACTAAGCTCTCTTTTTAAATCTAAGTTACTATACTACGCTATAGAGTACTATTTAAAGCTACTATAATTATTAATTTAAAATAAATATTATAAAAAAGTATATAAAGTTTATTTAGGTATTTTTTAATAAACTTAATAACGTAATTTTATAAAGTAAAACTCTATAAAGTATTTTTTTTTATATAGCTTTAGACTAACGTATAGAGCTTCTTTAGCCCTTATATATAATTATATATAAGGTCTAATTAAAAGAGACGTTAGCGTTTTCGCTACTAATTATTTAATATATATATTTATCTAAATTACTCTTACTAATTAGTAGAATAGGTATTATTTTAGTACGTATAGCTTTAATAATAGGACTCTTAATTAAATTTATATATAATTTATATTATATTATAATCTCTACGTTAATTAGTTTAGTAGCTAATTCTATAGTTAATTAATTACTTATAGAAGAAAAAGTTATAAAAAAAGGAAAAAAAGTATTAACTATTTAATAAGCTTTTAGTAGCTATAATAGTAGAAATAGCTCTTAAATTATAATATTCTCTTTTTTATTATTTTTAGTTTTACTATTACTATTCTTATCTTTCTATATAAATAATAAAATATTATTATATAGTACTATTTAGGGGCTTTTACTTTTTTTTTCTTCCTTTTTCTTTTCTACTACTACTACTTTAGCTTTACTTTTCTAATATAAGCTCTATAAAGCTTTTTAAGCTTTCTAAAATAGATAATAATAATAAGCTAGCCTTATTTTACTAGTATTTACTATACTAATTATAGTAGAGGAGAGGAGAGTATATAGTATTATTAATACCTTTATAATTTATTAGGGTCTTACTTAAGCCTTAAAGTAGGATACTAAGTAGTGCGTAAAAGGAGTAAATAGAAGTATAATATTATAAAATAATAGTAGAGTGTATAACTATTAATAAGTATAATATAATAGATTCTAAATAGTAGATATTAAAAGTAGGGTAGCTCTTTAGTTAAAAGATTAAATTAATAATAAAGACTATCTAAAAAGTGTAATACGTACTTACTATATACTAATAAAATTCTTAAGCTCTATTACTCTATAGTTTCTATTATTAATAGAGATAAAGCTCTTATAGAAATATCTCTATATTTCTATCTATCTTAGTATTTATAAAGTTATAGAGTCTCTACGTAATTCCTATTATATATCTATATTATAGTTTACTTTAGGTCTAAAATCCTAGTCTTTATCTATATTATACTATTTATAGTAACTATTAAAATTATACTTACTATAAGTACTAAGAGTAATTCTATAAGGTATAGCTATAATACTATCCCCCTTTTTATACTTAGTTTCTATATTTATCTATTCTAGAAATTAAAGTATAATAGTACTATAGCTTTACTTATTACTTAGTAAAGCGTTTTTAGTTATTATAGTTTTTTTAAAAACTTAATCTAAATTATTACTTACTAATAAAGTTTATTATAATAGTTTTACTATATTTTTTAAGTATTCTTAGTATACTAGGCTTAACTTTATTTATATAGGTTCTCTTACTAATAGTAAGTATTATAAAGTATATATCTAAGCTAATATATATAGTTTCTATAAAATATCTAAAGTACTACTATCTAAAAGTAAGTTTATATTTAAAAGTAAAATATATACGTTTAGGCTTATAGCTATTAATAATATTTATTAACTATATAGAAAAGAAAGTATAACGTTAGCTTAATAAAGCTTATAGAGCTTAGAAAGAGCTTTTAGATAAAATTATATAGCTTAGTAGTACTTTAGTAGAAGTTTATTCTAAAATCTAGTATTTTAAAAAATAGAAAAAATATTTTTATTTAAAATTAGCTACTTAGTTTTACGTAATAAAAGTAGAGTTAGATAAAAAAGAAGCTAAACTTTAGTAGACTAGTTAGTAGGTAGATCTAAAGCTAATTTCTAATTAAAATATTACTATTAACGCTACTACTAGTAGCGCTTTTCTTAATTTATAGCTAAGTAAAAATTTTATATTATCTCTTAGTTTTCTTTATTTAATAGAGTAAACTAAAAATCCTTTAACTTCTTAGAGTAGCTAAAACTATTTTCTAGTTTTTATAAACCTTCCTATAGTTTTCCTTTCTTATTAATACCTATCTATTTAACTAAATAATAGTTTCTTCTATTTTAAACTTAGTGTTTAATAATTTTATTAATATTCTATTATTTATCTTATTCTCTATAAGTATTAGACTTATATACTACTAGTTTAGTATTCTAAAGTACTTTTTCTAAAAGTAAAACATAGAATACTAAGTAAATTCTTATATTTTTTAGTAGTTCTAATCTATATATAACTAGCGTAATTTATTTAGTAATTCTATATAGGCTAA
>JAMAHW010000215.1:0-15506 GCA_023627715.1 Periconia sp. R9002 | reverse complement strand
AAATTAGGGTGGTTTGACGCCTCGGGTGTTCGGCGTGCATTTGATGAATCCGTGCATTGGGTGCACGGACACGGTAGTACATCGGCATCTACAGACGCCGACGCGACGACGACATCACCAACAAACAATCGCGTTGTCGCTCATCTCACCAAGCTTTCCGCTCTCCACTTCACCCTCTGCGTTCCCATGCTCAGCTGCGACTCCAGCCCTTTGTGGTGTCCGAAAACACCTCACCCAACATTCGATTTTGCTGTCATTCGCGGACGGCTTGTTGATCAATCAGCCTCACCTTGCCCGTCTCAAAAACGAGCTCATAGCCCATCCCCGCAGGCACAACAGGCCAAGCGACGCCGACCGCTACAGCCTACACATGCGAATATGAATTGTCGCTCTCCGCGATGGAAGAACAAAACTGAGCGATCATCGCCCACTAGACAAAGTCAGCACAAGAAGAATAGCCTCCAGTCAGATGAGGGCTACGAAGAGGAGAGTGTTACGATGGAAGAGAATGCGACAACACCAAAACCGGAGAGGTGAGGTCGACAGTACCGGTTCAATCAGCCGCCGCTGGATCTGGCTGCGTTGGCTATGGGCAATAATTCAGAGAACATCGTCTCACCTAGCTCGTATATCAACACTCGCCCAACGTCCCATCTTCTACCCACCGAATACCAATTCAAGCGCCTCTTCTGCACAATCCGGAAAGTCCAGGTCGAAGCGTGCGACAAGTCCAGCGAAGACATATAGCGACCTACAACTCTTAAACAAGCCAGTCAAATACCGTATCATGGACCTAGAACAAGACGATCTGCCAGAAGACATACGCGCGCTGGTCGAGGATCTCCCAGGACTATGCAAGAACGTGGGAGTGGTTCCATCAAAGATACAGGTAATATAGTATTCTTATAGGAAATCTCCTGGCTGAATGTACAGGACCGCGTCCCCGGTGCGAAGAAGCATTCTCATTGGACATACAACACAGATCGTGATGATTTTGATCTGATGGTCGAACTAGACGCCATGAAACGAGTGCAGACTTCAGCTGTTTCATTGTCCACTACTGGAGACCACGAGCCGCAGTGGTATTGCTCAGTACAGTGACCGCTGTTAGACATGGCTTTTCGCCACCAGCCGCATATGGAGCCTAAGCAGATGTATGTACTTCCCGTATGGTGAGCTCAGCTGCTAATTTTAAGATCGCACGCCCTCCCTGTTAAAGAATGCTCACCCCGGACCGGCGACCGATACTCGGATTCCCGACTTTTCGACTTTGCTGTAAACCTTGTCCCGCAAACGATCCCGAATGATTCTCTTTTAGATTGGCTAAGAAACCAACCCAATAATTTTCGCACAGTCAATCAATCACTCTACGCACCGCTCTGCCGAGATCCTACCATAATATCCATTGAAGTCAAGGTCAATGGGAGTGAGGAAGAAGCCAGGGTACAGATTGGCATATGGCTTAGTGCGTGGCATGAGCGGGTTCGCCAGCTCGCCAGCGACGAGGGCTACCGTGTGATAACACTGCCAGTCATTATCGTGTTGAATCATCATTGGTATCTCTATTTTGCAGCTGGTAAAGGGACATACATTGTATGCATACTTTAACTACTAAGGCGTTCTTGAATGCTGACATAGCCAGGATATTTTGCAGTTCACTGAGAGGGGATACTCTGTCGGTTATGAAGACTTACCGGATACTGGCTGTGCATATCCCGACCTGACATGATAACGAATCTTGAGTTTCAAACTTACGACTCACCGCCATGGACCGCCTCGATCTGATGCTGCTGTATCTGGATCATCAATTTAGGCATCTGTGTCAGGACTGCTCAGGAACCTCTAGCAAGGCTCGCCTTCGATTTGCATTGGCTGCAATTGCACTCATCACCGATAGAGCGATGGAAGGCAGATACAGCAGCAGTCAAGGCCACGATCAAGTTTGCGAAAGATACTGGATGACTGCAGCCACACGAGCAATATGCAGCATACAGAGAAGAGGCAGATGCGGATAGTGAAGCCAGCTCCAAGCACCGTTTCCGAGTGAATAGGTACAAAGGAGCAAGCTGTCCATAAACGTGCCTCGGCTAGTGCTGCCGACTAAGAGACACACGACGCCGGAAGCGCCCTGCGGATACGAGGCCCTTGAAGCTATGCAGCTTGCGCTGCAAAGTGGTGCATTAATTCTTACTATATTTACTATATTGAGCATGGAGTTAAGCAAAGGATGAGCAAGTGTGACGGTTGACATTTGAACTGGAAAGAATGCAGTGTAGTAAGTATTAGCTAGCGCGTAGTAACGGCTCATGCTCTCAGAGTGCATGACCGTGATAGAACACACAAGCGCGCCCGCGCGGGGAAGGCGCTGCAGGCTGTTTGTGTGACGAACTAAGAAGTACATATGTAGTAACATTAACTATTGGACCTAGAGTCCTGCTCGGAGGAACCCACTGCGGGAATCAATGCGAGACCCCCTCATATTAGCGTGTGTTTACTTGACAGTATGCAGCACTTTAAATGCGATAGATGCTACGAATTCAACGGAAAAGACCCTTAATTCTACGGAGCCTTTTGGTATTCCCAACGCCAACACAACATGATTAATTTCACTGTCCTTGAAGTCGTAGAATATCGGAAGGTGAACTTATCTTCGAAAATTAGTTTTTCTAACTAGGAAAGCTGCAGTGCCTGGTAGAAATCCACTACAAAATCCCCGCCATCGCGTAGAAGATCGAGGAACACTTTTTCTCCCTGCAACTCTTTCCCGTGTTCTGCAGCAATTTGAGCGACGGCTGAGCGCATGGAACTAGAGCTTCCGGTGATAGCATAGATTTCTCTAACGCATTCCGGAAAGGTTCTACTCCGCCAATCCACCTTGAGTTGATGCTTAAGTTTGGTCAGAGCAAGTACTTTCAGTTCTCTTATGAAAATCATATCAGCCAAAGCATAAACTCGGGGATGTTTCAACATCTCTAAATCTTCTGAGTTGAAGTAAGTACCTGAGGAATGCGGGTTGCACTGAGGTCTTTACCTTCTAATCCTTTTACCTTGAGGTTGTCTGAATAGCTGCCGGTGTACAGATATTCGAACACTCTCCAGTGAGCTATTGCACTACCTTCATCGAACTTGATCTCGCCCCTTTCACCCTCGATAAACTTCTTGCCCTGAAAAGCATTTGCAAAGAACTGGCTCTGAACACAAATGACAAAACGGTGTGCGTAGAGCTTGGTGCCCTGTATGAGAACAGTAACGTCCGAATAGTCTTCTTTGTTGAACATGCTGGTCATGTAATTAATCTTGCTGTGAGATAGTTAAGACCACGTAAGCCCATACCTGCTCACAAATTTTATGCTCGCAGGCTCCATTATAGACTAGAGTTAGTGTTAGAATGCATCCGCTCACGCTAAAAATAGATACATGGTGTGAAAAATCATCATACTGG
This sequence comes from Periconia sp. R9002, assembly GCA_023627715.1. Classification (NCBI taxonomy): domain Eukaryota; kingdom Fungi; phylum Ascomycota; class Dothideomycetes; order Pleosporales; family Periconiaceae; genus Periconia; species Periconia sp. R9002. The sequence continues at coordinate 12,064 of JAMAHW010000215.1, read as the reverse complement.
CATTGCTACATTCACACCTCGTTGAACCCGTTCGTCGGACATCCCAGTACGCATGGTGAGGGCATCAGTGGGTTGGTAGATGCACGGGATACGAGATCTCTTGCAGTGCTTGCACTTAGGCCTCTCTACGCTGCATATAATCTACCAAGGTTAGTCTTGCAATATCACTATTCGCTATGGTCAATGACACAAACCTTCTTCCTGCGGCAAGCGACGCAGGGTTTAACTGCGCGGCTATGTGCACGGCCCGACATGGGCGTTGCAGCCATCCCTATCTGGCATAGAGTGTGGTAACTGGCAGCTGAATGAGTGGGGGTGAATTGATGGTAAAATTGGTGAGAGCAGAGAGTCATCGACAAAAAAACAGACTTCATTGGCATGAGGCAAAATTACAACAGGACGAGAATGCCGCAGGTCCCCGCGCTAACGGATGCCAAGCTGCAGGCTTGGTGCCACGCTCTTCATGTGGCGCCTCCTCTACACAGTATTGGTTAGTTACCTAGTCGCTCAAAGTGGAAGTACCCCTCCAACACACGGGTGCAAAGAAACACAGCACTCAGTAAGTCTACCTACTCTACTCTTTACGATGGCCTTCCCTTGTATTTCAATTTTCTGTATCTCTAGCAGCTGGAATAGAGTATGTTGAAGAATAATCCTATTTGTTTAGATTTCTCTTATTGGTTGTTGTGGTGGTGTAAAACAAGGGTAAAGTAGAGTATATTTTATAAAGGTTGGTATTTCTCGCCTAAAAGCGTACTGTTAGGATGGATTTGTGAGTGCGGTGTTTTCGCTACGCAGCAAGGCAGGCCTAAGCCGAGATTGAGCCGGCCAAGCAACAGCGGCGAATAATGAATGGGGGCATCGCGCTGGCGCAGATCTGCACGATGCGGGGTCCGAGGGCCAGCTTGAACGCGAAGCGGAGCCAATCAGCCACCGAGAAATCGAGCAGAGTATATATATCATGTGTGATTAGGGCTCGCCCTTGGCATAACGAGCTATTCCACAGTGGTGCACCTATCATGGGTTACTCTCACGCTGCGACTTGTGTAGGATTGCGATAAGCTCAACGAGCTCTCCTTATGTATATAGCGTAGACAAGAAGCAATGGTAAGACCTCAGGGAGGCTGAAACCACAACCTATCACCCTGTTCATACCATAAGGCTTAAAAAGGCAGAAGAAATGTACTGCGCCTCACGAAGGCAGTTTCGACGGCCAAGTCACGTGGTATGCTCAGTTGACCGACGAACCAATGAATACACGCTTGCGGAAGAGCGCTCACTGATGATCAATGACTCCTCACTCACCATGAGGGGGCTCACTGATGAGCGTTCGTCCACGAGCAGCAAGACCTCATGTATACAAGCATAGGCCAGAAGCCCTTAAGGCTTCTATGTGATCACTTTAAATTACAGCCCACTTCTTGGAATGCATCTGTGCTGTTACTATTGAAAGCTTCTTACAGTACCTCGTTACTGTGTTATTCTGTTATTCGCAATTTGATCCACCATTCCAAATTAATTCTAGTTAGGGTCGTCCGTGTGCGAGAAAGGACGGGCGATGTGTGGCTGGACAATTAACAAATGTGACCTTAAATTCAGGTGCGTAATGAGCTAGATGGTTGTGCGGAACTTAGCTTGTGGAAAATTACGCAAGCCCATCTGCTGCGCTGCTTCATCTTCTATCCCACATGGCTGACATCGAGTCCTTACAGCGTATCATACGCCTGTACGAACAGCATCATCCGAACTGCGAGGTCATTCCTAGAGATGCACGTGCATCACTCAATCAGGCTCTAGAAAATTTGCCCACGTCCACCTCTCCCAAGGCATCGCAGCACAATCCTACCAATGAGTTGCAAATTATTCCATTCTCTGGTAACTCGAAGGATCAAAACGGGCGAAGGAAGAGACCAAGGCTGAACAGGACAAGGCATAGCGTGAACGGTTTCATTCACGATGTACCTAACGACTGGAACTTAACGCTTCAGAATGCTGGCATTACGATCTCAACCATCTCTGCGCAGATGGAACACGAATTTTCGGCAGCTTGTAGCCAGACAAGGCCTAGCCTGCTAGATACGCTTCATAGGGTAGAACACTATGCTCGCAAGACTGCGTCGTGGATGAAAAAAGCCAAAGAGACCGATATATTATCCCGGGTGCACCTTTTTACATTTCTCTCATACTGTGTGGCATTGCAATATTCGAAAGTCATCTCCCTTGATGAACTTAACAGAATTATGAAGGTGATCTTGGTTGAAAACGAAGACAGAAACGAGACATCAGATAATGAAAGCAAGACCAAGAGATATCTACAAGAGGTACGGAGCTGCACGCGCCGAATCCATAAAGAGGTAGTACTGCGGCTAGTTAAAGCCGGCTGGTCGGTTGCTAACGCAACTTTACTCTTCTGTTATTGTAAGTACCTAGCCTTGCTTCTAGAGCTGCTGCTTATAGAAGTAGGTGGACCGCGACGTCCCTATGGGTATAGATACTTTTCCTCGAAAAATGCCGAAGAGGCTGTTAAAAATTTGCAAGCCAAAAACAATGGGCCTACACCATTTGATCACATTGAGTTCTCCATTGCAAAGTTAATAGCAAAATGGGACTCTTCTTTACGGTATGTAACCTAACAAAAGCGCCGAAATCAGACCTAATCAAGGATAGCATCGAAACCATAAACCATGCCCTTGGATATAATGATGACTCTACCGTGATGAGCTTAAATGGCTTGCGAAACTCACCACAAGCCTCACTTTCACCAATAGAGCCTTCCCTTACAGAGTCTTTACGTCTGGAGGCTCTCATCACTTTCTTGCGAGCACTTGGCCCTGAAATCATCCACACAAACATGTTCGAGCGTGTGAGCCAGCCTCATCTACGATGGACCAATGCTGGTACGGAACGCAGGATTACAGCGCTTGAGGTTGGCCTTGGTGGACAGTCGTTTGATCTCATCTCAAACATCGACAATATCCATCTCGCAGTCCGAGAGCAAGATGGAAACTTCAATGGTAAACAACCGTTGAATGAATCCCAAAGGTTGCAATGTTCGATCGAAACGCTCAAATGGCTCTGTTTCATTTTTCCCAGAGAGGACGACTGGGAATTGTCCCCCAGTTTTTCCTCCTTGGTCCGGAGCTTCTTTCCTTTACTGAATCACCTGTTGGACACCGTCGAGACAGACCTGTCAGCTTCTTTCCGTGAAGATATATGCGAGGTGTTGCTGGCAGCATCGAGAGTTCCGCGGGTTCGACAAAAAGCATTGTTTTTTTTGTCTGGCTTTGTTGACGACGACTCCCCTCAGCACCAGATGCTAGAACTGGCATACCAGAAGAGTGTTGCGCAACGTCTTGGCGCAGACTTTGATGATTCTGAGCGGATCATCCATGACGCTTGCTGTGCATGCAGCGAACCTAGCAACGACTGTATTCCCTTTTTCTATCGACAATTACAAGTGGACAGCTCTGATAAACGTTTACATACTTTGTACGGGCAGTTACATCGCTCCCATCTAGAGAACTTGGTACAATGCGACAGATGCGTCACGGCTATTGAGGAGATTGATCACTGGACCCATTCAGTTGATCCTTCACCGATGGAGCTGAAAATCGTTCCGGCTAGGACTATCACGAGCTGTAAGATCTTCAGAGCGCAAGGCCTGTTTCAGGATGTTGAAGAAAGATTGAATCTGTGCCTTGAAGTGGTTTCTCCTGCGGCAGCCATTTTTCCCCAATTAATATGCAGTCTAGCTGACGTATACTGTGACCTCGGCCAACCGGAGATGGTTCACAGCTTGCTAGGCAAGCAAATCGAGATTGAAAGGAAGAACGTTACGAAACCAAGGTTCCTCAGGCGTCTGCTAGTTTCCATGGTCACGGCAGACATCCAGCAGCAACGATATGAAGAGGCACGCGCCATACTGATCGAGCTCGACGATATCTTCAAGGCTGTCCCTGACATGAGTGACATCACCGATGAGTTACTACACGTGCGATGCCTCATCGCCTCGGCGCAAATATATCATTATCAATCTCGCTTCCCCGAAGCTGTTCAGGAGTGGGACTTGACATTACGCACTGCACTCAGCTACAAAAGCTTCAAACCTGAAGGCTTTACCACTGCAGTCATTCACCTTTTGAAGTCGCTCGACTGTCTGGAAGTTGGTGATGAACAGCAGGCTAAACGATCGTTTGACATTAGTGAGGCGATTATGAAACGTGGAGTTTTTGATTCCTGGATACCAATGATTCAGTCTTGGATTGGAGACGCTCGGAAAAGAATACCGGTACATTTGGGATCATTACTAAGCTCTCCGCCAAGCAAATTGACCTGATTGGCTAGCTCTTGAAGCGCTTACGAATCAATGCCAAGACTCTCCCCGCTATCTTATTTCATTCCGTCACAGCGACTTATCAGTATGATAACCAACACTACTCACCGCTTTCTCACCCCTTTCCAAACTACGCTTTTCAGATTTCCTAACAGAGTCAATAAAACGAGAGGCACGCGTTATACCTCGATGCAGGCCCAGGTTTGCGAGGGAGAAGACGTACAGAAGGTGGCTACGGAAGTGCGTCGGTTAACTCAAAACAATTGGGTATTGAAGTACGAGAAACAACTGGAAAAGACGTTCTACTTCAGTTCTTATCGGCATGTCCTTGTAAGTATCTACTATCCAGCTGGGCTTGGACTTACAGCGCAAGGACTTCCACGCAATGATCGGTAATGAAAGTGAGGCCATGAATCACCACGCTACCATGACCACTGTACGTTATATACAGTCTAACTTAGGATGACACTCACACTCTGTAGGATTATAATTCTCTAACTGTACGCTGGACAACACATCGACCTCCCGGCCTTTCAACCAAGGACATTACCATGTCAAAATATTGCGATGAAAAGGCCAAAGAGTTGGGCGACATAGACCAGATGGACACTAAGAAATGCGGGCCTTCAACAGTCTCTACGAATTAGGTAACGATTGTTCTAACGATCAACTGGTCAAAGCTCGATATAGCGGAGAGAGAATCCTCAGTTCGTACTGAGAGCATATCGAATGTGTGTTATTGCCAAAGGCATATCGCGACAAGTGTGTTGGCTATTTTTTCGCAACATGGCTGCGTTTCCCTCCGAATTTCAGTTTTCTACTAGCTGCATTGTTGACACTAGTTCAGCGAGGCGTGAATCAGGGCAAGGTTCGATTGTGGGTAATAATAAGCTCACTCGTATGCCATACCCTTCCTGTAGGGCGTATGCGAGCCTAGTACTGGCGTGCCGGCCCTTACTTTGGGCCTTTACCACGTTCTTTTTCCCCTGTAGCTTGGTTGTAAATGTGTATTACGTTTGTCATTTTCTACATGGGTTCCTGGATCAGTTCCTTCGCCCCATGAAAATATATTGTATTTGCTACATGCATGTGCTGGTGGGGTCTATACAATGGACAGTCGTTCCAATCCAACCGGAACCCGTGACGAGGTCGCACCACGTTGTGACAAAACTGAATATGTATTCCGTCGTGCTGATGGTAATGAGACTACCGTCTTTGACAAGACCCTTCAATCAAATAGCATCAATGCTCTATATGACCTCCTTCTCTGCCTAATGGAACCTCGTCTTATTCCGTTGTCTGCGCATCACTCTTGAAGTCCGCCTCTTCCAATCTCATACCACTTAAAAGCTTGCCCAGGTGCGTTCTCCACACCTTCACCCTCACGACGAATCTTTATGAGTAAAGCGCGTAAGAAAGGCACTGGTGACTGCTTCAGGTCCCATTTGCCGGTTGGCGGTCCGATAAAGCCGTCCGCATAGACTTTTTATTCAGCCTTCACCTTCAAAGGAAAGAACGGCGTTGAGAGGGATTTCCTGAACATTGAGTTTATTCCAACCGCCGGAACACATATACAACAATGAACAGTGGTTCCCAAACGAAAACGGTAGACAAGGAGAAGGGAAATGGTAAAGAAGGAGAAAATGTCGAGCTTTTGCAGAAAGAAATTGAGGTCGGCGAAGTGGTGAACGAGGTGCTTGAATGTAAGTAGAATGCCAGAGATAGTTTATATGCTGACTAAAGGATTGCATAGGTCTAAGTGTTGAGGATCGTGCAAACATCAACACCGCGCCGAACGAAATACTCCAGCAGATTCTAAAGGAGTGTGGTTGGCAGCACTCTTTTGCTATCGAGCCCCGGAAGAAAGAAAATCCAGATCATGAATGGATGATTGTAATCTTGGGCGGTCAATTCCCATACTACCTTTACGCGATCAATAAGAAGTTCCGAGAAGCAGCAAAAGTGGTCATGGGGGAACCACCACAGGGTCCACAGCCCCCCCACTTCATTGTGACAATGTCATCCCAGTGTTCGCTCACTCCATCGGTCGCTCTCAACGAGTTTCCCCCTCAAAATGCAATTGTAGAAATGCTTGGTGATTTTATCAGGTTATGGACGGAAATTCCCACAGATGCAAAACTGCCTGTCGTAGAGGAAATTGAGAAGCAACTGGCGGCGTCGATCCACAAAAATCACGACACAAACAACAGCTGGTTGGAACAATTGAATGTTCCTGATCGTATCCTAGCCGTGCGCGCATGCCTAGACTTCCTGAAATACATGCGTTACGTCGAGACCAATTCTGCTGGTGGAGAGATCGTCTTAGCCAAAATATGTGTCCCCGATGAAGCTACCGCGAATGATCTGGCCCGGAACGCAGGTTGGTGTGTTCCCATAGACCAAGTGATGTCGGGAAAGATGTCAGGGAGGCTTGCGCAACTTCAGATAAAATTGAGGCGCACTGCACTAGGGGATACGAACCTCGGATGGCAGAGGGCGGACTATGCGGACTTAAGCCCCGGGGTGTATGCCTGGACTAGCGGCATGATCGAGGAGAAAGAATGGAAGGCCAGTTGGGGTCCAGCATCTGGGCTCAGATGATAAAGGTCTTCGAACTTAGACTGTATCCTTCTCTTTTCCCCTCTTTTTCTCTTTATTCATTTGCTTTCTGCAACATACCCTGTCATTTAGTTATAACTCCATTCAACATCTGCTAATTTCCAAGCGTGGTATGTGACAAAGTTGCGTCTCTGACTGACGTTTCCTTTTGTGTTTTTCGGGTGACACCATACCCAATAAAAACAACCCTAATCAATCCCTGGCGATCAAAATCATTACCACATTTCCTCTAAACCTCCTATCGCACATACATGTAATATTTGAGAGTAGGGGTTTGAGGGACGAGCAGGTTGAAACCCCAAGTGATAAATATGCAATATGCATGTACTTTGTGAACGTTGCATCGCTACCTCACTCAAGCATATCTGCCCAAATGCGTCTGCAAAATTGATGCGGTTTACTTACGAATCCATGAGGGTGCCAACCACTGATAAGATCCACCCAGGGAGATTTGCGCATTTCCTATCTCTGGAAAGACTTCCGCCAGTGCTTTATCAGCTATAAGCTGCGATATGAATAAAGGCTCGCGCTCTCCAGTACAAACCGCACCAAGAAACAGATACAACGATTAGCAAAGGCACACCACAACGCTTCGCCCGCTGGGGTGGTATTATCGCGTATGGCAATGCCATACGCTCGTAGATTTAAAATGAGGTTCATGGGAGAGCTGCTGCCGTAAGTCATAAATTGATTTTGCAGCTCTTTAACGAGATCGGCTGCGTAAATAGATGGATCTGCTTTGCTTCTACTTAGCGCATACTGCACGACAAGCAGCTGAGCCAGCTTTACGAGCGCGGATAAAGAGGAGGTCGCCGTTGCTGCTTCCTCAAACCCAGTCCGTTCTCGATTGATGCTATTCGCAACTAAGAATCCAACAAGAATACTATCCGTTACTTTATTTCTCAGCTTGTGATCGAGCAACGCGATACAAAGCTGGAGGCATAAGTCTCGCCATTCTACATTAGAAGTGACGGCAGCAGCAGTGGTTTTGGAACGGGGGCGGCTGTGGAAGCTCTCCCCTGCAACGGCTGAACGCCGATTGTATAATTCTATATCTTGACTAGTAGAATAGCTCGAGGGGAACGATGGTTCCAACTGGTAAAACGCGGACTCAGATGGACGATTCGGGCTCAAGGGCTCTCTTTCTTCTGGATGAGTATGCGACGAAATATAGGAAAAGGAGCTGGTTGGAAGAGGCGATGGCGGCGACGGCACATTTTCCTTTCTACTAGGATCCTGTAGCCGTTTCGGTGGCACGGCAGTAGAAATTTGTTGCAAAGCCAGTTGTTGTGCAGCAGTTAATATATAGTCAAGATCGGGGCCCTGTCGCGAGATGGCAAGACGATACACATAAGCAAGCAGTCGATGCCAGGTTCTCTGGTAGCGCTTGTAGGTGGATTCAAGGAGCTTAGTGTGAAGGGGTTTTCGGAAAGACCGGTGAGGTATAAAACTATTCACTTGGTGAAGGGCGAAGACGTTTACTTCTTGATTTAGGATGGATTGCCGGGCTTGATGGATCAATTCGTCAAAAGCTTCTACTCGAGCCTTTAAACCAGGCTCAGCAGCTGTCGGTGGATCGAGCAGACGCGCAACAGCACGCAAATCCTGTCCCTCTAAGTACACTGGCCAGCCAGTCTTCTCTAGCCAAGCACTCATGTGTATGGGGTATCGGGCTGAAGTATTAGGTGTAGCTATCGTCTGCCGCGTGTTGCTGGCGGTATGCAGCGTGTCAAGCTCTGCCTCCAACTGCGCCCAGGTCTTGCCTCCAACCACATTAGGTTGGGTTTGCCTAGTAGATTGGGCCTGCTGCTCCTCCACTTCCACTCGAAATAGCTCCGCTCCAATGCCAGGGCACGTCGACCTCCCATGGTCGCTCATGTATGTCTGTATTAGTAGGGCGATACCCTCGCGAGACAGGATTTACCCATTGGTGCTGTGCAGCACAATGCTCAGCAATTTGTCTATGTTTTCGCTTGATGGTAGTGCATCTAGCGCCGGTTATGGGATCGCGAAATGTACAGTGCAGGCCAAGGTGTACAGGCAGAAACGGGAGAGGTGGCGGGTAAGGTGGGCGGGTTGGATACGGCCACGCGGCTAGGTCGGTGAAATTGACAAGAGATACGGGGTGGGAATGGAGGCGTAGCTCGACCCATGCATCCATAAGCTGCTTCACGTCGTTCACGCGATAGTTATGGCTCCTGGAGGCGCTGAAGTGGGCGGGGGTCGTGGCGAGCGGCACTGCCAGCTTGCAGGTCTTGCATGCGAGAAACGAGTGCGAGGGATGGCGTACGTATACGACGAGATCTTCGAAACGAGTGGCTTTCTGGAGTAAGGATGGAGGCATAGCAATTGGTTTAGTTTCAAAATTGGCAAAGAGTCTCGAAAATGTTGAGAAATAAGGGTAGGAAACGAGGGTTAACGATTTGGTTAAAAAAATGAGTGTAGAGAAAGGCGTGCTCGCAATTCAATGGCAAAGGAATAAAGAAAAAGCGATTGACATTTAATACAACTATTGCTATACTAATGAGTGTTAATCACAATAAACGAGAGAAATAGGAAGAAATAGAATTATTAAAGGGGGTGGTAGGAAGACAAGCATGGGCGCAGCTAATAGCAAAAGGGGGTGCGGTTAGCGTGCACGGGGCATAGAAATAGCAAAGGGGGGTTCTGCGATTTATTAGAATAACTGCGCAGTGTAATAATTATTTATTAGTGTAGCAGAATAGGTAAGTAATTAGAGAGTTAGTTAGTTACTGTAGTCTATAGTCTATTTTCTATTAGTAGCAGAATACGTTACTTAGTTTAGTTGTTTGATCGTTTGTTCGAGCTCGTTGGTCCGTTTGATGGTTTGTTTGCCGCTGGTAGTGGGCTGTTGGTAGTGGACGGAGGTCTCGATGGCAGTGAGCTGTTGGCAGTGGGTGGAGGTCTCGATAGCAGTGTGACCTGGGGGAGAATGGGGTGGAAAGCAGCCCATGCTTTTATATGTTCGACTGCTCAATTCGATGAGCAATACAGCAACCCAGCGGGGTCTTCATGGCGTCAATGACCACCCACGCTGGGTCGCTGGTCACTGAGGTATTGTCAATCTGGTGATGGTTAGTGGAAGGCAGAAGTTGCGGAAGTTGGACGGCGGAAGCTGGATGGTGATGTTGAACTGGAACACTAACCCCTAAGTCTCAATCACGTGATCAATAGTTATCTGTGAGCACGTCCCTAGCCAAGGACGTTACCATGAGATTTCAAACCAGTGTTGATACCGTGACTGATTTCACCAATCAATTGCGACGAAGAAGACACTTTGATAGATTCTATTAGTAGAAAAACTACGCTGTAAACTTGGATCTTAGGGGGAATTTATATAGGAGAATTAACGTCTGATTTTCTCTAAGTCCTACGCAGCCTACCTAGACCTAGACCTTAGGTAGTATCTCTGTTGTAGGAACTACTAGTGCCGATGCATAACTATGTAAAAACTTATATAAAAGAAACCAACTAACGCCATATAAGGAAAATTTCAAATAATGATATACCACTATGAGTCGTTAGGGGAGTAGGTAATCCATCCAGCGCCACCGTTCATATTTCTCATACTCGTCGGCAGTGAAAGACTTTTTCGTGCAGAGTCCAAGCCACAGCACTGAGACTTCACATGCCCTGTCCAGATGATCATTCCTGCACCTGAGAACGAGCCTCGTACTCCCATTCCTTCCTTTCCTTCCATCCTTTCCCAAAAAGACACGTGCTTCTGGCTTTGGGTATTGTTTCAGAAAAGGCGCATTCTTGAATTCATCGCCGAGTTCGGGCTCCAGCTTCAAAATAGCAGGCCAATTGAGAAGTGGTGTCGTAAGGAACAGTCTTTTCAATAAAAACTGGTCTATCAGAGATTCGCGCATTTTTGAATTTTTGTCCGTGTCAAAGTAGTAGTCGCCTGGCTCGTAAAGATCAAAACGGGATATAAACCCTTTCTTCCTTTCCAATGCTCCAGTAAGCGCATCCAAGAACTCGTTCAGCTGTGTGCGGCGTTCGAGGGTTATGTTCATCATGTAATCGATCTGCAGCACTTGTGCATCCCAAGGACTCCCCGACAATGTAGTGGGAAGAAATGCCCAGAGAGCGCACAAGTCCTTCTCTATATTGAATAGTTGCGGTCTAAACCTCATATGTTCAATTAAATTCTCGTTCGTAAAATATCTGGTTAGCAAAGTTATAACCGTCCGGTGGGAGTCTAGCCATTTTTTCCAGCGATGGGCGCAGTCTTCGTCTAATTGGCCTTTTTGCCACAGTGTATAATAGTTAGGCTCGATCGTTTTCAGCCAATCATCGCTTCCGACCCTAGCCCAGCCTTTCTCGTATTTCTTGTACAGTTCTAGTGGGAAATGCTTTTCTAGCTCTTTAAGCTCAAGGACCTTTTCAAGCGTAAGAACCTTTTCGGGCTTAGGATTGTTTGTGGAATCGGAAGACATTATTAGGGCAGTGTTGTGGTGGCACAATAGTGTTGTGTAGGATAGTGCTTCGATACAGTGCGGTATAGAGTGCGGTATACAGTGCTAAAATGTGAAGATGGCTTAGAAAAGTGCCATACATCCTAGGCAAGCTCTGGAGATTATATATCTATCAGAATCTTAGATGTTTATAAGTAAACAGTAGTAGACATGACGGTATTACTCGACTTACACGTAGCTGTGGTATCGTGAACTTTGATAATGCAAGTGACGCTGTATGGTGGAGATGTTCACAGTGCTACCGCCCGCTGATGGCGCTTATTGCTCGTGAAAATCATTCTTTATGGAGCGCTGATTTGCACACGGACGCATCATCTGTAGAGCACGCACAAGGAACGAATACCGGATAAGCATATTCCAAGCTATGGATTTCCATGCAAACCATGGCGTGGAAAATCATGGCATGGAAAACCATAATGGTGGATATCCACGCACAACCACATCACGCTAAGCCGCAGTATGACGGTAATCTCAATGCGCACAGACGAAAGACATGCAAGTGATGATTGTATTTACGTCTAAGATACACAGCAATGCTATTGCGTATCGTGCTCGCTCGAATGCTGGCAAGTGGAAAGTGTTCGTCTAGATGCCGTTCGGCTCCGCGGCA
>JAMAHW010000214.1:0-15513 GCA_023627715.1 Periconia sp. R9002 | reverse complement strand
GTAGTCTAGTAACTCAAGTGCTACTCAAGACAACCCCGGCTAGAGATACTTCTTTCCGCGCCTAACCCGTTCCCCCTATCCAACTCGTCCTTCCTCATCTCCTCTCCCACCACCGTACCCTTCCCCTCACCACTTATCCTCTGTTCCCTAGTAATAGCACCTTCTTCTCTCCTCTCAAGCATCCTCCTAATCTCCCCCTCCCTCCTCTCCTCCTCCCTTTCCTCCTCCTCACCCCTCCCTTCCCACCCCGCCCCCAACTCCCCACGACTCGCCTCCTCAAACCTCCTCTTAACCCCCTCATCCTTCTCCAACGCCTGAAAAACATCCACATCGGTAGTAAAAAACGTAGCGAGCAGGGTTTTAACCGCGACTTCGAGGACGAGGATAGCGACGAGGATGATGAGGAGGGTACACCACCATGTGAGGCTGCGACCGAAGGTGCGGAAGAGGGCGTTGCGGACGTAGTAGATGGGGGCCGTGGGGGAGTAGCGTGTGGCGAGGATGATGGTCCAGAGGAACCAGCCGCCGATGGAGAGGGTTAGGGAGATGGCGTTTAGGAGGGTGAGGGTGTGGGTTTCTAGGAATCTGTTTGCGGGGGTGGGGATGGTTAGTATGGTGTGGTTTGGCGTGGTTTGGGGGGGTAGGGAAAGGGAGGGAAAACGCACTGCATCTTCAAATTAATAACAACCACACACGCCGTAAACGTAATCGTCCCTAGCGCATACAAGGAATTATCCTCGGTGAAGAGGGCATCGCCGTAGAGGCGCAACATGCACCAGTACACAATCATGGCCTCGGCGCTCGCCATGAACATCCAGCCGAGGTAGATGGAGAAGTTGAAGCCGCCGTTGCGCTGGCCCTTTGTGTAGAGTTCGGGGACGGCGAGGAGCGTCGACGCCGCGAGGTCCTTTTCGAAGACGCCCATGAAGATGACGGGCAGCGACGTGAAGAGCGTGTTGAACATGGAGAGCGACCAGGATTCGTAGAGCGAGGTGCCCGTGTAGCCGACGGAGCGTTGGAAGAGGGCTTGGGTTAGGTAGAAGAGCTAAAGGGGGATTTAGTTGGTATGGATGTGGATGTGTAGGGGAGGTGAAAGACTTACCATTTCCTTCCAAAACGTGCCGACCGTGTACTTGCACGTGCGGATGTAATTCCACCGCCCATGAACGAGCAAAAGCTTCGTCAGGAACCGAAACTGCGCAATCGAGTAATCGCTCGTCCGAGCAGCCTGCAGTCCCTCTTTCCCCGTAATCCCAATCCCGACGTGCGCCTCCTGGATCATGGCGATGTCGTTGGCGCCGTCGCCAATGGCAAGCGTGATGCTCTTCTTGACGCGCTTGCGAATGCTCTTGACGAGGCCGGCTTTCTGCGACGGCGACGCGCGGCAGCAGATGACGGAGTCGGCGAGGATGGCCAGGTCGTAGAAGAGGATCTTGAGGGGTTCGACGTCGTTGATCTGCGCGAGAGTTTGGCCGTCGACGACGATGACGGAGTGCGGGATGGTTCCCTCGTTGATGGCGAGGATGGCGGCGCCGATGCTGCGTTCCACTTCGCCCGTTTCGCGGTCGAGGACCGTGACGGTCGAATAGTCTTTGATGAGACGGCACGAGTAGCCGATGTTGATGGCGGTTTCTCTCTTGTCGCCCGTGAGCATCCACATTTTGATCTTGGCCCGGCGTAGCTTGTCAATAGCCTCTGGGACGCCTTGCTGCAGCTTGTCTTCGATGGCGGTGGCAGCACCTAATTCGAGTTGCTGTTCTATCAGATCACCGGCTTCTTCAATCAGGCGAGCACGATCGACCAAGCTGGTGGTAGCTTCTACATATCCCTTTTTCCACGTAGCATACTCCTCGTCGCCAAGGAAGCGATAGCCGTACAGCAGAGTGCGAAGGCCCTCTGTTGCAAAGTCGTTGATGTGTTGCAGGCAGCGTTCAATGACCACGGCCTCGTCTGCAGCTGCATGCTCGTCGACCATCTCATCCATCTCTTCCACTTGCAGCGAGCTCCGCGCTTCCGAGTAAGCCATTGACATTCTTTCTAGCCCAGAGGGACGAGGCGTTTGAGTTGGCGTATAGTAATCGACGGATTGTATTTCGAAATCGTTCTCACGTACCCGCAGCCACTGATCCACCTCATCCCGCACCCCATGGAGCGATCTTCCCCCTATACTCGACCTTCCCATACCGACCACGCTGCTGGCTCTCCCAAGCGAGGGTCTTCCTTGACTAAAGCTAGCACGCGCTGCTTGACTGAGTGAGAGGCTTTTTCGACCGCCAACGCTGCTCTTCCGCTCAAGCTGTTCACTCATGCGTGCGATGGCATGCTGTGCTTCTAGACTCTTGCGCATACTAGCGCGACGTTCGACTTCTAGCAATTTATTGCTGGCTAATCCAGCAAGCCTGAGACGTTCCATGATGACGGAATCTGCGCCTTTGCATATGATACATATGCGCCGATCTGGAAAGCGAACCACAATTGACATCCTCTTACGTTTGCTAGAGAACTCAATGACATCCAAGATCTCGTACGTCTCTGATATAGGCTCTGCAGCTGTCCCCGAAGGCATAATTCGCAAGGTAATGGTGTGTACGTCGCGATTCATGACAAGGAAGCCCATATCTTGAGCGGCTTGTACAAGAGCAAGCTCATCTGGCGACGAAGCCATGAACTGGATTGTTCCATCGTCTTGTGCTTCAGGGAGGCACGTGTGGCAGAGAGCCAGTGAAAGTAAGAACATGTGTGCTTTTTTCGAAAACGGCGTGTAGGGCCTGCGCTGTATGTATCGCAACATATCCCTAGTTAGCAGTTCCTGCTGAGCCTTCCCAGGTCTCGCAGATGACTTCCACTTTGCACTTCGCGTATCTTCAGATGCGCCCCTGACGGGTTCAACAGCTTCTCCAGTGGGTTCAGGTTCCTCAGTTGGTGATATTACATCCTTTATGGATCGATGGCTTTTTCGGACCGGCTGTTTTCCCTTCTTCCCAGCCTTCGATTTCTTGCGTTTCTTGTAGATAAGCTTGCTCTTCTGCTCGTCCTCCAAATCTGCATCGTGAAGCCAAGCAGCACCGCCCACACTCATCTTCCTGAACTTCATCGAGTTGTCCGTCAGCGTCCCCGTCTTATCCGAAAAGATATAACTGATTTGGCCCAACTCCTCGTTGATTGTCGACGTCCTCGGTTCACACGGTGTGTCGGAGACGGGATCATACATGTCAATATCGGTGTGCAAGAAGAACATCTGCCACACCTTGACGATTTCCAGACTGACGTAGAGAGACAGCGGGATCATGGTATTGAACATGATAACAAACGAGGTGAAGTTGGGGAAGAAGGCAACGGACGATCCAGCCAGATAGAACATGTGGGATTCTCTCGGGCGCCAGATTTGGTAGGCAACGGCGTTGAATACGGCGAGGAGGATCACGAAAATGACGACCAAAATCACGATGCGGTTGACGGCGAACTGGAGCGCTGGTGCTTTGATGCGAGGATTTTTATTTGCGTTCATGCGGATACGACATTCTTCTCCAGAGTAGATGACCATTCCCACGGCGTCGGGGGTATTCCTTAGGATACTGCCGCGATATATGATCTCATTCAGAGTTAAAGGAGCCGACTTTCCATCGATCGTGACGCGACCTTCGAAGCTGTACAAATCCTGGCTGGGGTCTTCAACCACCACCTCCGCTTCGCAAGCGAGGATGTCTTCCTGGTTCTCTATAGCCTTGGACATGGATGCGGTTGTTTGCTTGCTCTTGAGGTTGGTTTCTCCATCTAGTGCCATGGTTTCCACAAAGGCCACGTTGTTTTCTCCATGGGTGTGCAGAAGAACAAGATCCGCCGGCGCTGCTTCGTCACGATCCAATTTGATGATATCTCCTACGTTGATTTCCGACCACTTGATCGTCTCCCAATTCATCTCATCAATGGACGGTGTGTATTCTTCGAAGGGTTGAGCAGGACGCTCGGCCCGAAGGACTTTGGCCTCCCGGTTGTTCTCAGCTTTATCAAGCCGGTATCTCCTGAGATCATCGTAACCTTCCTTTCCGATCGAAAGAGAAACAAAAAACAACAGCGGAACTATTGTCGTGAACTGTCCAGTCGTACTAAGCCCGGGGATCATCTGCAGTATGGCAATGCACAAGAAGTAGAAATTGGCCAACTTGGAGAACTGGGCGATCAACTGCCGGGGGAGGAAGTTCCACGCAGAGTATCGCGTAGAGCGTATCCAATTGCTCATGTACGGTTGGTTGGTTCGCTCGTCTACAAGCGCATCTCTCCGTGAAGGGTTGAGGTGGATATGCCGTCCATCCGCACTCGGCGGTATGTCTCTGATGCGCAAGACAAACTTCCTCGCCTTGATTCCCCATTCGCGAGCGTCCTGCCAAAATTTCGACTTCTTCCGCGTCTGGAGCCAAGTATCATAGTTCGGGAGCGCTATTGGTCCCTTGCCTAATTGGCTCTTGAGGGATTCCTTGGAATAATGAGGACGGAGTGGCGAGACGGTGACGGTGGCAGTTTCGTTCTTGACACTTCCCACCTCCTCTTTTAACCCCCCCATCTGTCCTGCTGTCCCCGGTCGTTCGTTCGAAGACCCTGCTCGATCCTCCAACTCAATGGGTGACCCCGATGTCTGGGCATGGTCGTGAACGTTCTTTCGAAAAAGCGCACTGCGTAGCGAGTATCCTCGATTCCGACTTGTGGGCGAGAGAGGCGATCGGGAAGGTGACAGCGGCGACCTGCTTGCGGGCGAAATGGCAGATGAACGGCCCAGCACAGTCGAGTCGTCTTCGGCGGGAACTTGTTGTGTATTGATTATAAGATCTGGCGTCCCAGGTCTCTTCTTTCCCCCAACTTCATCGCTCGAAGCAACACCTGTTCCTGGTCGCAGTATCTGCTCCGGCGCATGCCTCTCAATGTCGGTAGAAAAGCGCACTCGCGGCGCCGTTCCCTCGGTGGAAAATCGCGAAACGGAAGGTCTTGAAGGAGATTCGACGGCGGAGGATTGCGAGGCGGGTGCCGCATCCGGACGTGTGGCTATTAGGTTTGGAGTTTCCACGGTGCTGGGGCTGTCGTCATGGACTGGGTCAGGGTCGTGGTGGGATTGGCGCCTTCTCACGTCACCACCGAGGTGTTGCTGTTCTCCACCGTTGGACATGGTGGGTTGCGCATCCGAAGGGGGAAGCGACGATGAAGAGTGTCGCGACGGGTGTTAGCCGGTCGGGGAAGCAGCAGGCGGATCCATCTGAGGTGATGTTCGAGGAATAGGTAGAAAGAGAAGAAAAACGAGGGCCAAGGATGGCGGGCGCTTGTCCCTGTCGTTGATGCCGGCGCCTGTCTTGATTGCGCGTCGCAACCCTGATGTATGGGTATGTAAGTACCTAGGTAGTTACTTGTACCTGTACTCTACCAACCCTGCAACAAAAGTCTCTTTAACAAGGTATATAAAAACATACTCCCCCATCGCTCCAGCTCCTCCCAACCTCTCCCAAGGAGCAAACCAAAGCACCAGCCAAAGCACCAAGCTCCAGCCCACCTCCACCAAAACCAAAACCAAAGAAAAACAAACATTCCACCCGGTCTAGAATATCGCAATTCCTGCAAGCCATTCATTCGTCTTTGCCACTTCCTCTATATGTAAGTACTGTGTACATACATGTACATACATCATGCAAGCCATTCGATCCAGACCCTTGTTCGGCCGGCCGGCTGGTTAGGCGGAGTGGCTAGGTGGTGTGCTATTTTTATCTACAAGGTACACTTATCCAATGTTTGTTGGAAAGAGAGATTCCCCGGCT
Source organism: Periconia sp. R9002 (assembly GCA_023627715.1). Taxonomy (NCBI): domain Eukaryota; kingdom Fungi; phylum Ascomycota; class Dothideomycetes; order Pleosporales; family Periconiaceae; genus Periconia; species Periconia sp. R9002. Next base: position 9,715 of record JAMAHW010000214.1, on the reverse strand, counting down.
CCAGGCTGACACTGACGAATGGGTGTGGAACGGGGTCGTATTACACACGTGCTGCCACATGTGGGCTTGCATGTACAGGACATACTGCATCAATGTTACTGCACGTACCGTACTGCACTGACACGTGCGTGTGAAGGCGAACCGCGGGTTTGATGTTTGGATAGGAAGGACGTATTGCTTGTAGATACTATCCACGCAACACAACTACGACAAATTTCTTGTCCCGAGTGTTAAAAAAAAAGAGCAAAGATCCATTTTATTCACTTCCCCACCAAGGAAGCTCGAATGATCAATGAATCCGATGGAATTTTTCAAAGTCTCGTCCTCTTCGCAGCTACATATGTAAGAGAGACTATCAAAAAAAAACGAGTACTGCTTAAATCCTCAATCTCTCCCCCTCCCCTTCTTAACAATATGGTATATAATGAAGAACCAAGCCCCAAAACAAAAAGACCAACAGCAGAAATTATCCATCTCGGCCGCAGTCTGCCCCTCCATGCCCTTCATCGTCGTGATTTTCCATCGTCTCTTCCCCACACAGAAGCGCTCACCAGCCGTTGTAATGGCAGTAGAAGCCGCTCTTTTCCAACCAAAAAAGACAATATAAAAGAGAAACAAAAAAGAAGCCGTAAGCAGTCTGAATGGTAATGGTATGGTATCCGGAGGTCGTGTCGCTTTCATTAAGTTATGAGAATTCCCAAATGGTTTGTTAAGCAGAGAGCGCCTTGCAGTATGCGGCATAAATAAGAGACAAAAACAAGTGCAACCCAATGACGATGATGATGATGATGATGATGATGATGGTTTCCATGCAGCAGGCAAAAGAAAGGTGGAGAAACGAAAAGGCTGGCATGGCCTCGTTCAGTTGGCTGCCACGCACCAGTGTCGGTGGTAGACCCAGGCACTCTTCTGGCAATCCTTGCTGCAGTACTTTGTGCGTCTGCATCGGCGGCATTTGGCAAACTGGCGTGTGTATTCTTCCCACTTGCCACACTTGTAGTAAGCGCACTGCCTAATTCCGCCTCGCGAGTCATCTTTGCGGCACAGATTCCGCATGACTACGCTGGCCCAGTACTGCATGTCCGAGGTATGGTGCCTGACCGTGAACTTCTCCACGAGCGGAAATATATTGTAGTCATCCGGAAGTTCATACTCCTCCAACTCTTCTTCGTCTTCCACCATGGGCGTTGGGCTGCCGCTTTCACCGTCCAGCAGCTGAAGGTCGCTGCCGATCTTAAGTTTCGGAACCAGGTGAGATTGCTGAAAGTAAGTTCGGAGGTTGCAATACTTTGAAACATAAGCGAGCAGTTGCAGCGACATGAGCACATCCTCATCGCGAGGCATAGCAGCAAGGACACCTGCTGTTGCGTTCCGATCCTGATTGTAGCGAGGATACCATGGAGGAGGGGGGTTAGTATTAACGGCGTTGATGGCCGGTTGGGGAGAGAAGTTGCCAATCGTGCCGGCGGTCTGAGTATTAGTAGGGTTGATTATGCTTCCGTCCAGCGCAGGGCGGTGCGTTATGTTGAAGGTTTCGTGACCTTCATCCGCGGCATCAGATGGGGCTGGGATGGGTACCGGCGTCGCACCAGCCTCAATCATTTCCGTAGTGTCGACAATGTCCGACATGTTGATGTCGTTGTTCTGAATGCCCACAATCGGCTCGTTCACAGCAGGTCCAGCCGCTGCGGGTGCCTCAGCAGAGCTCTCTTCTTGTTGTGCGTCCAAATCAGATTCTCCAGACATGGACAGTTGGTGGCGAATGGAAGGGCGGCGGCGGGGACGAGCGATGGCCGCACGGGGACTCGTCTGTCGGATCTGGGGAGCATTTGGGGTGGTTGGAGATTCGGGCTGCGATGTAATCTCTCCCTGCAACGCGGGGAGCATGGACGGCAAGCGGTCGGCATCCCGTACAGGCCTCAGGTTGAAACCTTCGCCCGTCTCCATAGCAGGGAGAGCGGTAGCCAGAGGTTGGGCCATGTTACGCATGGGGCCAATGGGCAACGGGGACCGGCCTTCATGGCTGCGGTGGTGATGGCGACCCTCGGGGCGGATGGGGGGTCGGTTGAAGGAGGTTCGCTCGGGAGGGGAGCTCAAAGAGAAGGCCGGGGTGGGGGTGGTGGCATCTGGGGCTTGCGACTCCAGCGGTGCGGCGGGCAAGAAAGGTTGGGGTATCTCGATGGGAGGGGGGACAGTGCGTCGTGAGCGATCAGCCCTGTGTCCTGAGCTGGATGAAGCCTCGCCAGATCGTGACGAGTGATGGCGGCCATTGGCGCCAAGACGTGCGTTTCTCTTCAATTCCGCCTCAGCCCTCTCGCGGCACTTATCCACGACCTGGATGTAGTTGTCGAGTATGGTGGCGATGACGGGAACCATGTCGGCCTCGACCACACGTGTCCTGACGTTCTCTGATCCGCGTACTCCTATGTTAAAGATGCATTGGAAGGCGAGGTTCCACTTCCACATGTCCATCATATCCTTGCTCCTGCCCTCCTTGAGGATGCATATCAGGCGCTCGATACCTCCATCGACGGTGAGAATGTCCCGAATTCTCGCAGAGGAGGTTGTGAGATATGCGAGGTGGTTCAGGGAGTTGATGAGCGGAAGCGTCGAGGTGCAATCGAGAGCACGGCGGTCATAGAGGGCGGTGGTGATGCCGACGGAGGCCTTGTTGGCGTTTGGGATGCTGAAGTTGACCTCACGCATGGTGGGTGCTGCGGTGGAGGATGGTTTGTGCTGTGTGGAATGGTTGACGTCGTTGTGGGTTGGTCAGCAGCAAATGGGTCTACTGTTGCATGGAGCAGGAGATGAGATGAGGCGAATGGGGAGATGGCGAGGCAAGCAATCAGCAAGATGGCAAGTCTCGTGGGCTGATGCAGGTGTAGGCGGCGGGCTGCAGGTGGCTCCACGCGAGAGGCGACAGGTTTTGAGCGGTGTCCGAAGGGCAAAAAACCGGGGCCCGTGTGTTTTGGATGAAAGAGGTCGAGCTGGGCGATGGGTCGGGACAGCAAACTCGATGCAGTAGCGCGGACGAGTGCGTGAAAGAAGCCCGGGGGCTGGACAAGCGACGCAGGCGGACAGGCGCTGTGGAGGAGGAGAGGAGAGGAGACGAGCAGCGAGGAGGGCGCACCGGTGTAAGTAGTAGTCTGGGTGTGGTGTTGCAGTGGCAGGCGGAAAGGAGGGCGGAAATGGTGGAGTTGGATGGCTGGGCCCGGGGTGGGTGATCAGGAGGCTTTACTATGCGTTGGTAGGGGTTTGCCGGCGGAGCGAGTCTGAGTGTCCGTCTCAGGATGAATGAGGCACGGCAAAGCTGAAGTGCGGTAATAAGACGCAATGCAAGCAGGCACACAAGAGCAGGTATTGGGGTGTTGTGTATAGGCAGACAGACAAGAGGGTGTGTCTGTTGAACAAAGGCTTGTCGGTCGGTAGAGGTGAGGAGAGGAGTGGAGTGGAGATGGGTCGTGGCTCGTCTCGTCTCGCGCACTTGGCTCGGCGGCGGCGAAGGGAGGGAGGGAGGGGAGGGGGCAGCAAACTGCCACGAGGCAGGGCGGTGGTGGATCTGGTATGGACCGGCGGATGGGGGGGTATTATAGTTATGTACTGTGTATGTAGGTATATAATTGTATGTATGTGAGTAAGTAGGTAGGTGTGTTGTGGATGAGGCTGGGTTTGGGAGATGTTATGTGGGGGGGTGTTTGGTGGATGACAAGCAGCACGTCGGCTTCTGTTATTACTGAGACTCTCTTGCAATGGAGAAATGACAAAGCCAGGCCAGGCAGGCCTGTCGCTTTCGGGGAGGCGAACAGAGAGAGAGGGCGAATGCGCAGGGAAGCGCCGACGCGAGCAGCCAATAGCCGCTTCCGTCTAAATTTATGCCGCCCCCGCTCCCTTTGGGCTCTTTGTCTCTAGACTCATCCTCAGTTGATTATTCCGCCGTTGATTACTTTTCGCGAGTTTTGCTTTTTGTCGCCACGGTCACATTCTAGAATTTTACTGTGCCACATGTATGTACATATGTATGTGTATGCGAGCGAGCAGTCGGTCATCGATCTTGTACCACCACCCGAGTACCAGATCCTGACTCCTAACAAGTACACAAACATGTACTGTACGGTACGGTAGACATGCATGTGCCATGTGTGATTCTACTGTCTCCAGCACGTCGCCGTGGCACCGTCCTACTCGTTTAGAGCCCTACCATCCATGTCTCTTCTACAAATAACAATGCAATCATTAGTTGGTTACTCTAACGACTACTTCCCTAGCCATGAAGCCCTTCTGCATGGCCAGTCAGCAGTGCTGGCACCATTCCCGTACAGATACCCACTTGGGCAGTCGGTGCATGGGGGCGGTATGTTGAGCGAGGGCTGAAACCTTGCTTTTCAGCTGGCTCCTCCAATCCAGAATCCCATATTCCCCTAACGACAATCCGCATCCTCTCTATACTTACCTATCCCCATCCTCACCCATCCACCCACCACTACACTTGTAGTACACATGTCTGCATTCCCTTCTCTTGCTCCCGCCCACCTGCACCCACATGTAGCAGACTCCATTTCCTGCTCCATCGCCCTCCATCTAGTGCGGTGCTGCTTGGACCACGCCCCTCCCTCTCCCTGAACATCATAGTCGCCAACTTCAACAATCCACCCATTGTGCTATCATTAATAGTGTACAATATCATTGTTACTCCACTGTTTGGACTATCGCCAGATTGCTCCTTCCCCATCTGCAAACCAAACAAACCAAACCACAATCGCGACTGCATTCCCGCGCAATGACCTCCCCTACCAATCCCCGAATCGTCGATTTTGCCGCCCCCCAAAATTCAGACTCCGCCGCGCGCGCGCAGCTTCAGGTCGATACCAATCCCCGCCGCCTGGATTCGCAACGTGGCGGAGGAAGGAATCGCTCCGGGAGCACTCGCTCCACCGCAGCCTCGCACCTCGAGAGCAATGATGTACTTTCGCCCACCCTCTCTGCCACGTCCTCCCTCCGCCGACGTCCTACGCGCTCCAATACAATCCACCATTACCAGGCCCCAGTGCACTCCCACATAGCCTTCGAGGAGCCTGGCGCGGAGCCTGGTGTTGATACCAGCAAGGATTCAGATCCGCCCCAGTATGTCAGCCTCCACGAGGAGTGCCAGATTACCGTCGTCGATTTCTCCGAAAACGAGGTCGACAAAACATACCTGGAGAATGACGATTTGGAAGAATTCCTTGCCAAGCCTAAAGCGGAATGGGTGCAATGCCGATGGATCAACGTCAATGGATTGAGTTGGGATGTCATCAAGATACTGGGGTCGCACAAAAAACTGCACCGTCTGGCCATTGAAGATCTGATCAACACCAGGGGCCGAACCAAAGCAGATTGGTACTCGGACCAAGTCTTCTTGCTCCTAACCCTCTCCAAACTGGTTCGAGTCGAGGACGATGATAGCGATAGCGATTCCGATTCCGACGACGAGCCAAGGAAGCCAAGCCAACCTCGGAACCGAAGGAACTCCCCTACCTTTGCCGACCGCATCAAGGGACTTTGGGGTCAGAACTCCCAACAGCGTGAGTTGAAAAACATCCACCACGATTTGGATTACCAGGAAAAGGGCTATGGTCAAGATGATCCCAACCAACCGCGGAAGCCCTCTTCGAGCCACGCCTCCAAAATCCGCACATTGCAGCGCTTCCGAGGCGGACCCAACCTGGATAGGACTCTGTACATGGAGCAGAATTCGACTCTAGCTAGCCGAAAGCTCGCTGTCAGCGTGGAGCAAGTATGTGTTTTCCTTTGTGCAGACAATACCATCATCTCCTTTTTCGAGCATTCAGCCTCAGATGTGGAAGAGCCGATCCTTAAGCGTTTGAATACCAAGGATACGATCCTAAGGCGAAGTGGTGATAGCAGCATGATTGCCCAGGCCATCATTGACGCCATTATCGATCTGGCTATTCCCGTGGTGGCAGCTTACGAAGACGCCATGGGCCAGCTCGAACTGGACGTTTTGCGCGACCCGGACATGTCCCACTCGGTCAAACTGTACATTCTCACCCAGGAGACGGTCATCTTGCGCAATACCATCACGCCCATCATCTCCCTCATCAATGCCCTGCGGGAGCACAAACCGGGAGGACCAACGGACGTGAACGCCACCCCGGGCTCCTCGTACTTCCACACGCGCAAGTCCATTTCCTCCATCACCATTTCCCCGCTCACGCACACGTACCTCGGCGATGTCGAAGACCACTGCATCATGATCACCAACTCGCTGGAGGGCATGCGCAGGGCCTGCGACAACCTCATCGACCTCATCTTCAACATGATGGGCGCGTACCAGAACCAATCCATGACGGTCCTCACGGGCGTCACCATCTTCTTCCTCCCCCTCACCTTCCTCGTCGGCTACTTTGGCCAAAACTTCCACAATTTCGCAGCCATCGAAAACAGCGACGCCTTCTTCTGGAAGATTGCCGGCCCCGTCAGCTTCGTCACGATTGTCGGTCTGAGCATGCCCTGGATCGTCCGCGCGACTAAGAAGGCGCGCGGTAGCTGGGACTTGAGGAAGGCGAGGCGCCGCGCCGGTCCGCTCGGCGAGACGAGGAAGGGTGTGAGTTCGGGCATGGCGCTCGCCATGGGCTTGCAGAAGGAGCAGAATCGCAAGATGGGCGCTGGGGGGAGGCAGATGAAGAAGAGGCATACCATGTACAGCAAGGGGAATATTGGCTCGTTTTAGAAGGGTTGGTTAGAAATGTAGAGTGGCTTCGTTTCGACGAACTGTTTTTTTATTTTTTTTTTGCTTTGTTCTGCTTTTGGTCTGGTTAGGTTAATTTACCTTGTACATGTATATACGTAATAAGCAACTGAAGCGTTTGCGTTTTTGGGGGGGCATCGTTGATGATTCCTTTTTATATAACTTTTTTTTATTCTTTTCTTTTGTTTGGACATATGTATACTTTGATTGGGATTTGGTAGAGGTAGACGCAGAATGATATCCAGCATAACGCTGGATACAGTGTTTTAGTAATGTGGTTGAAGAAGCACTATATTTTGACCCTTCTGCACTGCTCTCTTTGGCTACTTTACTGCAATCGGGCAAGCGCACGATACTCCACCGAACTACAAGATTCCCCTGAGCACGTAACGCGATCCTTACCCGCATTCTAGCGGATAGCCATTAGAGATGACGTGTTTCATTGATTGTATTGAGAAAATTGAGAAATGTCGTAGAGTATCATATTATTAAGATGAGTTACTCAAAAGGAAATACTGACATATCATGAACGTTTGTGTTAGGCCAGCAATTTGAGAAAGAAACGAACTCCACTCAGTTGGAGCAGCTATATAAAGTGGTACAGCGGCAAGCGCGCAGATTCCCGCGATACCTCTTGGAATGATCCAGCGCCATTGGGGATAGTTATTATTCTGCCATTCGATGAGTGCAGAAACGCCTAGGCCAATTATTTGTGTGGTACTAGACTGCATTAGAAACCAGAAATCCGCATCTTTCGTTGATCCTTTAGTGTGAGGGGACTGCGCATAACCGAGAGCAAAAAAAGCGAGGGAGGCTAATACGCAAACTGCCGAAACCGACCAGAATACAAAGGTGCTATTCATCATCTCTTTCTGAACATCGAATCTTCCGGCAAGCCCGCTTCTGTCCCTAATCTTCCCTCGATATTGAATTTGGAGAGAACTTCCTGGATTCTTTTTTCGCATAAAGTGAGATACTTCAGCCCTACATGATTTGTCAATACCGACATAGGCAGTTGGCATGTTCATGCTTACCACGTAGGTGCGGCTCGTAAAGTGCTATATTCCGCTTCTTCGTGAAACGGGGGAACACGGGGATAGCACTCAAACAGATCATCAAGTTTCATCCAGCGGTCTCGGATCAAGTCGAGTATACAATCGTCTAAAGCGCTTTCTCCAGCAACATCGCGAAGTGTGTCAAACAAAAAACAAGCATGCCGGTTATACTCGAAGACGATGTCCTGATAGTCTTCACGTATCTTAACCTGGTTTGCGGAGGCGTCTTTGCTTGTAAGGATTGTCCGAATACGTGTAAGACCTTTTTCCCAAAATTGTATGATTTGACGGTCCTTCAAGTACGATTGGTTGAAGTGGAATTGACCACATTCTATATCCTTCCACTGTCTCCTGAGATCTTTGATAATTTCGAGACGACTAGCGGCTTCTGTGCTACGTATTCCACCAGTAGAGGGTGCGTCTTTCTGTTCTTTCTGGTCCACAATTTCGACTCGGTGAAGGAGTTTAAGATCGAATCGAAACATCGCTCGCGCCAGCGGGACTAAGGCCGATTCAAGGCGCGTACCATATTGATCAGAGAGTTTTATTCGCGGGATTTGAGGACCTAAATCGGGTTATTGAAGATATCCCTATTCAAGAAAGCGGCTTACCCGACAAAGTGTATGCGATTGGGGGATGTCGATTTCTTAATGTTCCCGAAGCAGTACCTTCGACATGTCGTGCGGAAGAAGATACCATTGTTTTAGATTGTCTCTATAAATCTGTTGCCGGTGAAATTGTACGAGAGTACTTGAACATGTGACACTTGATCTCACGAACTTGATAACCGAAACAGTCCCGATAAACTCGTTGCACTAGAAGATTGTTGGAAGTTTCTCCAGTAATTGTAATAATTATATTGCCACAACAATGGTGGGGGTCTGGCTATCTCTTAAAAGCGCAATGGGGTTGGTACGCGATTAGGCAGCAGCGTGGCGAAGTTTGACCGGTTTCCCTCCCAAGCAAAGCCCACACCGTCATTAGCAGCAGCTTTATATCTCAGTATTCGCCATTCAACTTACGTCCTATGCCACCAGGCACACCGTCATTGGCACAAATATTGGATGTGAATAAAGGTAGATTGACTTACTTCCTATAGTTGCATCTTAGTGTAATTGTCAACCCCCTGAGTAAATACCTACCTTCTAATTATCTTGTTAGCCAGAATTAGACAACCTTGGCGCGAATGGTAAGGTACCGTAAATAACCACTTCTCTTCCATGTCTTTTATTCACTCTTGTTAGGGGGAAGTAGCTCTAAAATTAATATGTTATTAAAGACCTAGAAGGTGTTAGTAATAGGATGCTTCTAAGTGTATCTAGAGAAATGGTTTCCTGCTGGCCTCTGAGGTTTGGGGCGATTTCTGCAACGCCTGCTGTGATTTTTTTCCCCCTCGAGTATCGAAGCCTCTAGGTTCCACCGCGAAGCATTGCAACGTAAAGGTCCAAGTACAGGTGCATATTGTATTCCAAAAGTTTCAAGTTAATCCAGATTCCTCAGAATTTTCCCATCTAGTCCCCGCCATCTTTCTGCTTAGCCTTCCTAACCGACAACGCTTATGGAATAATCGGTGCGGGCGTAGATGTAGGGGTAAGATAGTGAACATCATAAATCTTACTATTCATTTCTAAGCCATGCGTTTAGTAGTTCTTTTTCTTTATTCTAGATGTGTAGTGTAGGATATAAGATATAGCGAAAACGAGATAGAGCAGAGCGGGGTAGTAGGGTTTGGTGGTATTGATAGAGTAACTAGGTAGGTAGTTAAGATTAAGGGGTAGGGAAGGGGATGATGTGGCAGGATATAGAGGGGGAATGGAGTGTATGTTTTAAGGCGAGTGGAAGGAGAGGGGGTAGTATAGGAGAAGAAGGGGGCAGTAAAAGAAAGGGGACAGATAGAGAGGAGGGGAGTAGT
>JAMAHW010000213.1:0-15678 GCA_023627715.1 Periconia sp. R9002 | reverse complement strand
TAAAATATAGTATATTTTTTACTAAAAAAATCTATTTAAATTTTATTAAAAGCTATATAGATATTAAATTTAGTAAAAAATTTAGCCTTATTTAAATATATAAAAAGCTTATTTATATATAGAATTAGATACGTATCTTTTTTTATTAAAGTATTTAGTTTTTAATAATCTATATAGACTCTTAATTTACTATTTACTTTTTAAATATAAAGTATAGGGGAGGCAAAAGAGCTCTAACTTAACTTAATTAACCTATATTTTAGCTAAGTTTAGATAAACTCTTTAGTAGCTTTTAGTTTTTTTAGATTTTATTTATATAAAGAGCTATAACTATTAAATAATAGTTTAGTAAATATAATTTTATAATTATAGAGTTAGTATAAAGAAAGATTAAAAGTATATTTATAGTTAAATATATTATAAAAGTTATTATACTTTAGTAGAAGTTTACTTAGTTTTTTAGTACTAAGTTTATAAATTTTTAGGCTAGTACCTAAAATTAGATAGAAATACTAGTACTTTTTTAAGTACTTTTTAGCTATAAGTTAGTTTAGTTTAAAAAAATTTATTATAAAGAATTTATTCTCTAAATACTTTATAAAGTAATAAAAAGTATTTACTAAAATAATAGCTATTTATAGAGTTTAGTTTCTAATAAAACTAGTTCTATTTAAAACTACTTCTAAGTAAAATCTAATATATAGGCGTATTCTACTATAAGTATTAATAGCTAACTTAAGTACTTTAGCGCGTATAATACCTATATACGCTACCTATATAAGTAAAAAAAAAGAAAAGAGAAAAAGAAAATAAGTTTATATACTTTATAAATTAGATTAGTTCTAATTAGAAAACTTAAAATATAAGAAGGTATTTACTAGTATTATGTAAATAACTAATTTACGCTAGTTTTAATTTAGCTTAGTTTTAGACCTAAAAAAACTTATATCTAAAAAGTAGGTATAAAAAAACTATACTATTTTAAATCTAACTTTACGTTACTAATATATATAGTACTTATATACACTAGTAATATAGATAGTAAAAAAAAAAAAATAAAAAAAAAAAAAGTAGCTTTATATAAAAAGTAAATTAGACTAGTCTTAATTAGAAAACTTTAGATATAAAGAGGTATTACTTTATATAGCTTTAATAACTCTTTTATAATTCTACTTAAAATTAAGTATAAATCTAAACTTAGCTATAGTTTTTTTTTTTATATATATATAGAAAGTTAGGGTATATATCTCTTTAGTAGCGTAAAGGTTAAAAAAAAGGTTAATAAGTAAAAAAAGTAATAAATTTTACTTTTAAGTAGGTTTATTCTTCTTTTTTTATTAAAAAGCCTAGAATAGAGTTTAATTTTAGTAAGTTTTTCTTCTAAGTAGTTTTTACTTTTTATAAGGCTTTTTTATACCAAATATTCTAAAAAATATTTTTAGTAAAAAGTAGCTAATAATATTATACTAAAATTAGTAAAAAAAACTTAAGTATAAAAAAGTATTTTATAAGCTAAAAGAGCTAATTCTAAGCTATATTAAAGTAAATTCTAAACTATTTTATCTACTTTAGTCTAATAATAATATTCTAAGTCCCTAAATTAAAGAGTATAAATAGATAATTATAAATTATATAGTTATAAGTATAGATATATAAATAAATAAAATACTTTATAGTAGGCTAGTAAATAAGTAGAGGTTAGGTAAGAGTAGAGGTCTTAGTAAGCTAAGTAAAAGTTAAGTTAGAGTTATATTATATAAGACTCTAACTTAACTTCTACTTAGCTTACTAAAACTTTAACTTAACCTCTACTTAGCTTACTAAAACTCTACTCTTACCTAATAAATTTTAAATATATTAATAACTATATAATAATTAAATATATTTACTTTTTTTTAATAGTTACTATAATAATTAACTATAATAAATATATATATATAAGTAAATTATATATATATAGCTTATTTATTAAGATAGATATTAATTAGTAAAACCTATAAGTCTTACTAATATAAATAAGTAAAAGTTAGATTATATTAGGTAAAACTTTAACTTTAACTTAACTTTTACTTATTAGTTACGTAACTTCTACTTAACTCTTACCTAAGTTTTAACTACCCTTACTTAACTTCTACTTAACCTATAGGTATACTCTACCTATTTACTAGCCTACTTAGAACTATTTATAAAATTAAGAAATTTAGTATAAAACTATATAAAAAAACGTAACTAGTTTTTATAGAATACTTTAATAAAAAAAATAAGAAATCCTTACCTAGTTCTCTATAATATAAAGAATAAGCTAAAGGTTACTACTTACTTTAGCGCTATCTTTAATAAAAGACTAAAATATATTTATAAAACTTAGAGATATTATATAAGTATATATCTAATCTAAGAATAAACTAGCCTAAATACTATATATATAGCTACTAAAGGAACTTATACACCTATTTTTTTTAGAATATAATTATTTAAATTATAAGACTACTATATAGTATAGTAGAATCTAGCTTATACTAGTATATTACCTACTATAGCTACTATATAGATAGGTTAAAGATAAGGGTTTTATCTTATAACCTATACTTATTAATTATAAATAAAGAATATAAAATATTTAGAATTATAGGAATATAAACTAATAATACTATTAGCGTAGTTATAGAAGTATTCTTAAAATATAAAAATAATAAATTAGAAAAAGTAAAGCTCTATATAAAGCTAAAGACTATTTTTATAAAAGACTAGCCTATTAAGTTTAATAAAGAGAAAGTTACTATAAATAGTAAAAGTATTACTCTTATATAAAAAAAAATAGAGCGTAAAACTAGTAATAATTTAACTAAATAATCTAAAAATAGTAGATACTTATAAAAAGTAGAAGGCGCATAGCGTATATATTACTTTAGTCTACTAGCTAAAGGTAACGTTTACGCTATTTATAGCTATATAAATAATAGAACTAACTAAAGAAGATATAGAACTATTAAATAAGTATCTTAAATAGTAAATAAAGAATATAATATATAGCCTAATATTTATTTCTCTTAATTTATATAAGATAAAGCTATTTATCTTTACTAATAGTTTATTTACTAATAATAAGGACTTATCTTTTTAGCTTAGATTCTTAGTTATTTTAGTAACTAAAAAATAAATAAAAAAAGGAGAAAGCTTTAAAATTAAAAAGAATATTATTTATTAGAACTCTACTAAGTATAAATAAGTAACGTATAGTATACTTACTAGTAAACTATATAAAATAGTAGGTAGATTTAATAGTATAATTACACTTAGTATAACGCTAAACTAGATTATATAAACGCTATTACTTAAAAATATCCTACTTATTATATATACTAATTTATACTTATTATATAACTATCTAGTTAAGCTAAGAATAATAATAAAGAAATACCTAATAATTAATATTATAGTACTCTACTAGTTATACTAAAATAGAAAAGTTATAGAGATTTATTAAATTAATAGAAAAAATAATTTAGTAGACGCCTTTATAAAGTGTATACTAAACTAAGCTTTAGTATAACTTATTTTAACTAATATACTAAGAATTAAAGTAGAAGTATTTATAGAAAGAAAAGAACTTAAAGTAGAAATCTAATAAAAATTTAGTTAGCTATATATATAGCTAGTGTATTAGCTAAAAAGCTACTACTATAGGTATAGAATAAAATTATTATAAAAGTATTATAGATTTAAAATATAAAAAATAGAAAAAAGTAAAAAAAGTTTTATTATAGCTCTAAAAAGCGCTAGCTTAGCTAGCTCTTATAAAAAGAAAAGAATAAAAGTCTATAAGCCTAATACTACTTTTAGAATAAGACTAACTTATAGTAATAGACTAATAAAACTATAGTAACTAACTTACTTAAAGGTCCTAAATAAAGTAAAAATAATAGTTCTAGATATAAGTAGTTATAAAAAATAGGCTGTGGATATAGTAGATAATAGGCTAAACTGGCTTAATTCTAAGGGTACTAGTAGCTAAGAATTCTATAAATACCTACCTTTTTCTATATAGGTGCTTACTGCTTTTATCTATCTTAGGCTATTCTAGTTATATCTAGTTTGCCTTAGTTACGTCTAGTCTACTCTATTTTTATCTAGCCTATTCTATTTATAGCTAACCTACCTTATACCTCCTAAATATCGCTATTTAGAGTCTTTCTACTAGAGTCCTTTAGTCTAGAGTATACTAGGTCGCTCTAGTTTAGGTACAGCTAGTCTAGGCTAGATATAGCTAACCTATAATAATACCTCCTCTTTTAGGCGAGTCTATCCTAGACTTATAAGGAGTACTTTAGGTAGGTATTATAGGGTATATTTATAGTAAGGATTTCTAATATAGTAAGAGAATTAAAGTAGAGGGAGTGTTTAGTAAGTAGTAGTAAGGTGAGAGAAAGTAAAGTTAAATTATGTAGTGCATATAACTACGTAAGGTAAGAGAAAGTTAACACTACTACTTAGAGTAATAATTAAGACTCTGCTTTCTACTTTTTTATACTTCTTCTTAATTATTAGCCTTACTCTAACTACTTTACTATTGCCGCCCTTAATTACTCTCTCTAATACCTTTTTTTCTTTATACTCTACGCTTTATATACTTACTTCTAACACTAACAACTACGCTCCTTTTATTTTCTAGCCTAGACTAGGCCTCTTTTAGTTAAGATGCCTCCTAAGACTTAGATATTAGTCCCTTTAGGCATAAACGTTAGGGCTAGCTATATTTTTAGGATTAAGGTTATAGATACTTACCTTATAAAGGCTTAAAAGGTAGTTTTTACTAACTAAGTAGTTCCTATCCTTCTTATATATAGTTCTTATATAGGTTAAGTTGCTAAGCGTAGTAAAAAGTTAGCTATAAAAATATAAAAAGAGATCCCTAGTTATATCTCTTATATTTATATTCCCTAGACGGCCGCTATAATTTTTAGTAGCTAGTATACTAATAGATATACTTACCTTAGCTATATAGCTTCCTAGAGTAAGTATAGATTAGTAAGTTTCCTCTACTCTAGTCTAGGTCGTTCTTCTCCTAACTACCTATATTAGCTTAAAGTAGAAGATATTCTTATAGTAATAAGTTACGTAAAGGCTATCTTTAGAGATATCTTTTCTAATCTTTCTACTAAGCTTCCCCTTCGTTGCTTTATAACGTTTTCTAAGGATAAAGATAAGTTCCTTTCTATTAAGGATAAGAATAGAGAGATAACTATAGTTTATCCTTAGATAGATAGTGCTACGTTAGCTACTAGTAAGTTAAAAGAGATTTATACGAAGTACTAGTTATAAGTATTATTTTAAGATAATCTAGGTTAGCCTTTACTAACTAAGTCTAGATGAGACTTTAGTAGCGTTTAGGGCCTAAGTTATTTTTAATTCTATAGTAGTGCTTAATAGGAGGTTTCTTTCCTACTATAGTATATATCTAAATATAAAGCCTATAAAGCGGCTAGCTCTAGAACTCCTACTAAAGGAAAGAAGTATAAGATTTTATACAACTTAGTAAGTACTAAAGCGTTCTAGTCTAGACTAGACTTTACTAACTTAGCCTAGGATAATTCTCCTAATGTAAAGGCTAACTTAGAATTAGTTAGTCATATTTTATTTATAGATACTTAAATTTCTAAGCTTAAGAAATAGCTTAATAATAACTAAGGTAGTCTTAGATCTAGGGATACAATAAAGAGGACGTTAGGCTAATATACTACTAAGTTCTCTATATATAATAGTTGCCTAAAAACACTAGAAAAAGATATCTAAAACCTCTAGATGCTTACTTTAACCTAAGCTAACATAGAAGCACCTACTTACTTTAGAGATAAGGTTAAAGTCTATAAAGAAAAGCTAGCTTAGTTAACGTAGAAAGTAGACGGTTTACCCTAGTCTACCCTAGTAGCTTCTAATCTAAGTAATACCTCTAATAACAAATTAGTTTAGAAGCTTAATTAATAGGTGGAGCTTATTTAAACCTTATAAAAGGGACGTACTACTAACTAGGTGAAGATAGCTAAGATAGAGTAGAGGTTTGCGTCTTTAAAAGTAGTTAAGGATAAACTAAGTTAGTTTTCTTAGAGGTTTAAAATAGTTAATACTTCTATTAGGAACTTATTGTACTAGCTCTAGACTACTACTAATATTAAAGGCTTTTCTAATTTTCTTAAAGCTTTTAATAATTAACCTAGGGTTATTAAATTGTTAAAGCTTCTAGGTGTAGTTATTAATTACTTTAATTACTTAGAAAGGCTTAAGCGTTGTAGGGATAGTTTAGTATTATCTCCTACTTAGTTAGCAGCCCTTAAAAAGATAGTAGTAGATTTAGTTATTACTAGGAAGAACTTAAACAAACTAAAGTAGTCTACTTAAGAGTTCCTATTCTAGAACGTTACTTTAGAAGTTTAGAGGGCTTACACACGTCTTAATAATTTTATTATATATACTAATAAAGAGGAAGAGCGTATATTAGAATCTAAGTTTTTTAAAGAGCTTATAAAGAAAGTTAATTCCCTTTATAAAAGTTATATAGTAGAGAGCTTAGAATAAGATAGTTTAGGCTAGTTTATTAAGAAACCTATATAACTACTTTCTAATAAGTATTTGCTAGTTACAAAGCGCTTAAAGAATCTTAAAGAGCTCTATAAATTTTTTAAGAAGCTTAATAAGAATAAAATAGAGGTAATTTAGATTCTTAGGAGGGTTTATAATAAGTATATTAGTACTACTTATATTCTAGACAACTATAAAGGTGCCTTTAAGCATAAAAAGTGGATAATTAAGGGTCTTAAAGGTATAAGGCTATTGTTTTCTATAATAGCTTATGTTTTAGTAGATCCTAGTAGACTAGGTAAGACTAGACTAGAGGTATCTACGTTTCTATCTAGGAGTACTTTAGCCTTTACTAGTTAAGGTTTTTTTCTTAAAACTTTATCCTAGGTAGTGTACTCCTATTCGCCTAATTTAGCTAGTTTCCCTAAAAGTTTTACTATTAGTAGAATTAAGTTAGCTGCTGTAGAATATAATACTATACTTTTTTATATTAATCCTTCTAAGTATCCTAATTACGGCAGGAATCCTAAAACTCTACGGGCAACTTATAAGAGTAATAGTAAGGAGGGTAGTAATAATAAAGATAGTAATAAGTAGGGTAGTCCTATGTATTCTAGCACAGTCTAGACTTATTCTAGATAGGTTTTTTTAGAGGTATATAGTTTTTTAGGTGTTAGTAGTAGTAATTTTAGATAGTAAAAGGGTTTCTGTAGTTCTAAGCTTCTCTTAAACCTAGTAAAGTAGGTAGATCCTAGTTAGTCTAGTCTAGCTTAAGTTATAAGAATTTAAGTTTTTGCTATCTTATCTCCCTTTTTTAGGCGGGCGTTCTTACTACTTTACTATATTTTGTAGTATACTTACCTTTTATAATTACTTTATAAATTTTTTAATAGCGTTTAGGTTAATATCTTCCGCTGGCAGCTATTAATTATATAATTTATCCTAACTTTTATAGCTTATATAATATTTAGTTTTACTATTAGTAGTTCTACTTTTCTTAATATTATATATCTTATATATGTCTAGATCCTCCTTACTAATTACAGGAGGTCCTAGAGGCTGTATCCTATAGGGGTCCTTATAGAATTTGTCTAGTAGTAAGACATAGAAAACTAGGTAAATTAATAGATATAGTGGTAGCTTAAGTTTATACGTAAGTAGATTAACCTATTTTAAAATAGAGCATTCTATTCGTTTAGCGTCTAGTTTTTTATAGGGTCTTCTAGTAGTAATATTTCTAGCGTCTAACTACACTTTTTCTCTTAGTAAGAACTTTAGGGGATTAAGTCTTTTCTTATCGTAGTATTTTGCTTAGTATTCCTATACCTTCTTAAATCTATTCTTTAAGTATTCCCTTATAGTCTAGAAGGTTTTTGCCTATATATAGGAAATATAGTTTACTAGTATAGGATCCCTTAGTCTAGGTCTATTTAGATATATTATACGGTTACTAAACGCTGCCTAGAAGGGTGTAATTCTAGTAGTATTATTAACTAAGTTGTTATAGGCTAGTTTAGCTGCAACTAGCTATCTAGCCTAGTTATCTTATTTATAATTATAATAAATGCGGAGGTACTACTCTATAGTTTAGTTTTATCTTTTAGTCTATTTATTAGTTTAGGGATAAAAGGTAGTAGAAAGGCGTCTTTTCGTTCCTAGTTTATTGTAGAATATACTCTAGTATTCTCCTATAAAAACTATTCCTCTATTACTTATAATTAATAAGATATTTCTATAATATTGCTAGATCTATTCCTATATTAGCGTGGCTAATTTATATACTTTAATTTTTTTAGTAGTAGGGAAATAGTAGCTTATTAGAGTAAAGCAGTCTACGACTACTAGAATACTATTATAGACTATCTTATTATACCTATATTTAGGTAAGTCTATAATAAAATCTAGGGAGATATCTAACTATAGTTTATTTAGCTGTAGTAGCAGAAATAGTTTACTATATCTAGTATGCCTACTAGCCTTTACGCGTCTATAAGCGTTATAGGTTTATATATAGTTCTTTACGTACTTACCTATTTTAAGCTAGTAATAGTTCTTTTAGACTCTCTTAAGAGTTTAGGAATACCTAAAATAGCCTACTATAGGACTATTATAGTTTCTTTCTATAACCTCTAGTCTGCAGCCTTTTAGGATATATAGCTTTCCCCTATATTTCTAACTACCCTCCTTATTAGCCTAGCTATACTTTAAGGAGGGGTCCTCTAGCCTTATACTATTAGAGGATTTCTCTAAAGTTCTAATTCTTAGGTCCTCCCTTTAGAGGTTCTTAATTTTGCTTAAGAGTTAGCTAGTACTTAGTTCTACCTACTATAGCTATACTATACTTAGCTATAGACTAATCTTTGCTTAGTATTTTTGCTAAGCAGAGATATATACTCTAAGTATAATAGGTTCTAGGCCTAACTAGTCTCTTAATAACTATAATGTGACAGACTAGTTCTAGCTAGCATCTTTTTCCTATAGTTTATAGTTAGGCCTCCTAGATAGGGCGTCTGTAGGGTTAAATATTCTAAGTCTATATGTAATTTTAAAGTTAAATAATGCTAACTATTCTGCCTAGTAGATTTAGTAGCTAACTAGCCTAGTAGTAGATATAAACTTTTAAAGGTTATAGTAATTAGCTAAAACTTTTACTAGTTTATTTAAGCCTTTAAAATAATATTGCTAATATTTAAACGCTTCTACTATAGTAAGTAATTCTTAGTTATACGTAGTATAGTTCTTTTCTACTAAACTTATTTTTCGTAAGTAAAAAGCTACTAGATACTACTACTTTTTACTGCCCTTATCTAGAGTAGTTTAGCTTAGTATACTAGAGATTATAAAGCTGGATACGTTAGTCTCTACGCGAATTAGTTTATTTAGGTTAAAGTATATTAGTAATAGTCTTTAAGAGAAAGAGTCCTTTAACTCTTAGAAAGTATATTTAGTATTTAGCGTAAAGCGTATAGGTATTAATTCTTCTTTTTATTATTTAGCTCTACTAATTTTAGCTCTATTACCTTTTTTAGTATAGTTATAGAGTAGAGCCGTAATTTTTAAAAAACTTTTAATAAATTACTAATAGTAGTTCGTAAAGCCTAGAAAGATCTAAATTTCCTATATACTAGTAGGTTTAGGCTAGTCTTAGACTGCCTTAATTCTTTCTAGTTCTATATAAACCCCGTTTATAGAGATAATAAAACCTAAGTATCCTATACTAAAAGTATAAAACTCGTACTTACTTAGTTTTATATAAAGTTAATATTCTCTAAAACGTTGTAGGACTATCTAGATATACTAAATATATTTTTCCTTAGTCTAGGAGAAAATAAGGATATTATCTAAGTAATAGATATAATATACGTTAAGTATATCTACTAAAGCCGTATTAATTACTAACTAGAATACTACTAGGGTATTAGTAAGGCTAAAGGGTATAATAGTATATTTAAAATGTTTATAGCGGGTATAGAACGCAGTTTTCTACTTATCCCCTAGCTTAATTTAGATTTAGTAGAAAGCGTCTCTTAGATCTAGCTTTGTAAAGTACTTAGAATAACCTAGTCTATCTAAGGATTCCTAAATTAAGGGTAGAAGATAGCAGTTTTTTATAGTAATATAATTTAGGCTATAGTAATTAATATATAAGCGTAGCCTATTATTCTTTTTTTTAGTAAAGAACACTCCTGCTCCTGTAAAAGATATTAAGCGTTAGATCTATCCTTAAATAAGGTATTTATTAATATATTCTTTTAGGGCTCTTATCTCTAGGGGAGAGAGATTGTATAATTGCCTATATAGGGACCCCTTTAATCGTAGTTAGTTCTTTAGCTTTCTTTTTATTAAAAATATCCTAGTAGTCTTTATATTAATCTAGGAGAGTCTAGTCTAGTTTAGCAACAGCCTTATTTAAGTTATCTAATTAAAGTGCCTAGAGGTTAGAAAGGTCTTTATTAATAGTCTTTAAGAATTCCTTTCTAGAAAGGATATTAATTCTTCTATTCTTCTTACTCTTTACGCTATAGAAGAATATTTTAAGGCAGAAATCTAGTTTTAGATTCTAATTTTCTAACTATAGCTAACCTAGTACTACGTTATATCCTATAAGCTTACTAACTATAAACAAACTTAGTCTGCACTAGACTTACCTATTCTAGTTAGAAACTTTATAGAGTGCCTAGGTTACGCTAAGGACTTTTAAGGGTTGTCTATTTAAAGTCTAAAAAGATTAATCTATTAGATTTACTTTTATCCCTACTACTTTAACGAAGTTAAAGTTAATAATATTAACTTTATATCTTAAATCTATAAGGGTAGTCCTTTTATAGAAATTCTAGATTAGGAGGATAGTAGGTTTATCTTCTAGATAGTAAACGTTAAAGGGCACCTAAATAGTACGCCTCTCCTAGTTTTCTATCTAGGATCTTCTATATTTATAGCGGTTAGAATAGAAGAGTTAGGCGTCTACCTTATTTTTATTTAAGAAGTATACTACGCCTAGAGTAGAAAGCTTCTTATCTAAGCTAAGTAGGATATTTTCCTTATATTTTTTAGTAAAATAGCCCGTCTTATAGTAGACGTAGTAATTCTCTTTATCCTTATCTATTTTTTTCTACTTATTATCCTACTTATTCCGTTTTAGCAGAAAGTTAGATATATTAGAAGAACTCTTATTAAACTTCCGCTTTTTATTACTATTAAAGTTCTACTTATTGCCTTATAGTTTATTAGATCTAGATTTATAGGATAAATTCTAGGTTTATTTAAAAGAGTTAGAACCTAATTTAGTCTAGTTAGAACGTTTTAGATTAGACTATTTCTATTTATATCTAGATTCTTATCTCTAGATTAGATTTACGCGGGTTTCTAGAGATTTAATTAAGAACTATTTAGTTATAATAATAAAGGGGTGCGTTTAGATCTTATCTTCTATAGCATTTAGAAATTTATAGATATAGTTATAGTTAGAGTTATCTAAGGCGTTCTTCTTATCTATTTTTTACTACTAGAGTTATAGAACGTATAAGAGTTTAGAATAACTCTAGCCTAGCTTCTACTTAATAGATTTAAGTTAAAAACGCGCTGCGCGCTTCTACTTATAGCTAGTCCTAAGTATATTTTAAAGGGCTAGCTTAAATCTATCCTAAGTAAGGTCCTATAGGTCCGTAGTTTCTACGATATTATCCTACGTATCTTAAACCCTAAAAGATAAGTAATATTACGTAAACTTAATTTTATTTTAGTTATAGTAGAAATAAACTAGGTTATTAACGCAGTCCTCTACTAGTCTAATCTAGTTATAATATTCTTATACGCTATTCCTATAATATATATTAGGTGCGTATAGCTTTAGAAGATAGTAAGTAGTATAGATAGGTAGTAATAGCTATTAAGGAATATTATTACTAATAATATAAGTTTACTAAATTATATTAGGGTTAAGTTTATATAGAATGTAAACAGCTAGACCTAGATTAGTCTAGTCTAGATTAGGTTAAGCTTATATACCCTATAGGTTTCGCTCCTCGTTCTTAAGAGCTTAAATAACTTTCTATTATTTAAGGTACTAGATGCGATCTTATATAAGCCTAACTTTTTCCTAGAAATCCTTTAGATTTATTAGAGGTAGAAGGGTAGTTTTAGGGTTAGCTAAGTGTCTATTAAGCAGGACTAGAATAGTCCCTCTTTAGGCCTCTTAGTTTTTCCTAAGGTTAGGAGACCCCTAGTAGGATAAGACTAAGCCTAGCTTAGGAGGCGAGAACGTTTCTATTATATTTTAAAGGCGTATATTTAGTATATTAGATAGAGTTCTTTTATAAGTTTTAGGATTAAGTAGTCTAAAGTATTATTTTAGGGTAGGTGTTCAATTATAAAAAATAGGCTATAGATATAGTAGATAATAGGCTAAACTAGCTTAATTCTAAAAGTACTAGTAGCTAAAAATTCTATAAATACCTACTCTTTTCTATATAAGTGTTTACTACTTTTATCTATCTTAGGCTACTCTAGTTACGTTTAGTCTACCTTAGTTATATTTAGTCTACTCTATTTTTATTTAGCCTATTCTATTTATAGCTAACTTACTTTATACTTCCTAAATATTACTATTTAAAGTCTTTCTACTAGAGTCTTTTAGTTTAGAGTATACTAAGTTACTCTAGTCTAAGTATAGCTAGTTTAGGCTAGATATAGCTAACTTATAATAATATCTCCTCTTTTAAGTAAGTCTATTCTAGACTTATAGAGAGTACTTTAGATAAGTATTATAGAGTATATTTATAGTAAGAATTCCTAATATAGTAAAAAAATTAAGAAGGAAAGAGTATTTAGTAAGTAGTAGTAAAGTAAAAAAAGGTAAAGTTAAATTACGTAGTATACGTAACTATGTAAAGTAAAAAAAAATTAATACTACTACTTAAAGTAATAATTAAAACTCTACTTTCTACTTTCTTATACTTCTTTTTAATTATTAACCTTACTCTAACTACTTTACTATTACTACTCTTAATTACTTTTTCTAATACTCTTTTTTTTTTACACTTTATACTTTATACGTTTACTTTTAATACTTATGACTACACTTTTTTTATTTTTTAGCCTAAACTAGGCTTCTTTTAGTTAAGATAACTTCTAAAACTTAGATATTAGTTTTTTTAAATATAAATACTAGAGCTAGCTTTATCTTTAAAATTAAAATTATAAATACCTACCTTATAAAAGCTTAAAAAAAAGTTTTTACTAATTATATAGTTCTTATTCTCTTTATATATAGTTTTTATATAGGTTAGGTTACTAATTAAGGTAAAAAGTTAGCTACTAAAACCTAAAAAAAGATCTTTAGTTATATTTTTTATATTTATATTTTATAATCTTCTACTATAATTTTTAGTAGTTAGTATACTAATAGATACTTTTACCTTAGCTATATAGCTTTCTAGAGTAAGTATAGATTAGTAAGTCCCTTCTAATCTAGTTTAGACTATTTTTATTCTAACCTTTTATATTAGCCTAAAGTTAAAAACGTTCCTATAGTAATATATTATATAAAAGTTATTTTTAAAAATATTTTTTTAAGCTTTTTACTAAGCTACTTCTACACTACTTTATAATATTCTCTAAAAATAAAAGTAGAAAAATAATAGTTATTTATCCTAAAATAGGTAGCGCTATACTAGCTACTAGTAAGCTAAAAAAAATTTATATAAAGTACTAGTTATAAGTAATATTTTAAAATAGTTTAAATTAAACTTTACTAACTATATCTAGCTAAAATTTTAGTAGTACTTAAAGTTTTAGTTATTTTTAATTTTATAGTAGTACTTAATAGGAAGTTTCTTTCCTCTTATAATATATATCTAAGTATAAGGCTTAGAAAGTAGCTAGTTCTATAACTCCTAGTAAAAAAAAGAAATATAAAATTTTATATAACTTAGTAAGTACTAGAGCGTTCTAGCCTAAACTAGACTTTACTAACTTAGCTTAGAATAGTTCTCTAAATATAAAAAGTAACTTAGAGTTAGTTAGCTATATTTTATTTATAGATACTTAAATCTCTAAGCTTAAAAAGTAACTTAATAATAATTAAAGTAGCCTTAGGTCTAAGAATATAATAAAAAAGATACTAGGTTAATATACTACTAAAATTTTTATATATAATAGTTACTTAAAGATACTAAAAAAAGATATCTAAAACCTCTAGATACTTACTTTAACTTAAGCTAATATAAAAGTATCTACTTACTTTAAAAATAAAGTTAAAATTTATAAAAAAAAGCTAGCTTAGTTAGCGTAAAAAGTAGATAGTTTACCTTAGTCTACCTTAGTAGCTTCTAATCTAAGTAATACTTCTAATAATAAATTAGTTTAAAGGCTTAATTAATAAGTAAAGCTTATTTAAACTTTATAAAAGGAACGTACTACTAACTAAGTAAAAATAGCTAAAATAAAGTAGAGGTTTACGTTTTTAAAAGTAGTTAAAAATAAACTAAGTTAGTTTTTTTAAAAGTTTAAGATAGTTAATACTTTTATTAGAAATTTATTATACTAGCTCTAGACTACTACTAATACTAAAAGCTTCTTTAATTTTCTTAAAGCTTTTAATAATTAACTTAGGATTATTAAATTATTAAAGTTTCTAAGTATAGTTATTAATTACTTTAATTACTTAGAAGAGCTTAAGTATTATAGAGATAGTTTAGTATTATCTTTTACTTAGTTAGTAGCTCTTAAAAAAATAGTAGTAGATTTAGTTATTACTAAGAAAAACTTAGATAAACTAAAGTAATCTACTTAAAAGTTCCTATTCTAAAATATTACTTTAGAAGTTTAGAAAGCTTATATACGTCTTAATAATTTTATTATATATACTAATAAAAAAAAAGTATATATTAAGATCTAAGTTTTTTAAAAATTTTATAAAGAAAGTTAATTAGCTTTATAAGAGTTATATTATAAAAACTATAGACTAGAATAGTTTAAGCTAGTTTATTAAAAAATCTAACACTCTAACTCTTAATATATATTTACTAGTTATAATATATTTAAAGAATCTTAAAGAGCTTTATAAGCCTTTTAAGGACTTAGATAAAAATAAAATAAATATACTTCTAACTTTTATAGGGGTTTATAATAAGTATATTAGTACCGCCTATATTTTAGATAACTATAGAGGTACGTTTTAGTATAAGAAGTAGATAATTAAAAGTTTTAAAGGTATAAAGCTATTATTTTCTATAATAGCTTATATTCTAGTAGATCTTAGTAGACTAAGTAAAACTAAACTAAAAGTATCTATATTTCTATTTAGAGGTACTTTAGCCTTTACTAGTTATAGTTTCTTTTTTAAGACTTTATCTAAAGTAGTATACGCCTATTTACTTAATTTAGTTAGTTTCCCTAAAAGTTTTACTATTAGCTAAATTAAGTTAGCTACTATAAACTATAATACTATACTTTCTTATATTAATTCTCCTAAGTATCTCTAATATAGTAGGAATCTTGAGACTCTATAGAAGACTTATAAGAGTAATAGTAAAAAAAGTAGTAGTAATAAAAATAGTAATAAGTAGAGTAGTCCTATATATTCTAGTATAGTCTAGACTT
>JAMAHW010000212.1:0-15839 GCA_023627715.1 Periconia sp. R9002 | reverse complement strand
TATTAATCGCCCTTTAATATGTTTTTTTTTTTTTTTTTTTTGTTATTTTTATTTTTAATAATTATTATATTTTTTTTTTTTTTTTTTTTTTTTTTTAGAGTGCGTACGCTAAGCTCTTTATCTAGTAGTTAGAGCTTAGCGCTAATAGTTACGTAATATATTATATAACTATACTTCTACTTCTATACGCTTTTTTTTTATATACTTTTTATAAATAACTTTTTATCTACTTTTTTATACTAGGCGTAAGTAACCTAAGTAGTTATTACTATTAAAAGTGCCTAATACTTACTTATAAAAAAAAGTAAATAGGTTTACTTCTTTAAATAATCTAATAGCATTTAGGTAACTAATTTTAGTAGTTCCTAACGCTATTTCTAAAAGCTAACTTACTATAAAACTTCTTTAAATATAAAAGTACTAGCCTTAGCGTACGTACTTTATATGTTTCCTACTTTAGCTAGCGTAGGCGCTAAGGGTCTAGGCTAGAGACTATATAATAGATTTAAACCCCCTCTCTTACTTAATAAAAAGCTACTTTCTATTTTCTATTTTCTTTTTCCTAAATACTAGTATTATATTAGATTAAACTAAGGCTACTTACTAGGTAGCGTTTATAAAGCTCTTCCTATAGAACGCCTTCTTTTTTCTACTCTTAACTATTTACTTATAGGTTATCTACTTTATTGTCTAAGCTAGCGTTTTCTACTAGTAACCCCTCTCTCTCTTTTTTTATTATTCTTTACTTTAAGTATAGACGTAGATATAAAATACTATAACTTTTACCTAATAATAATTTCTCTTTTAATAGGAGTAACTATATTAAGTCTAATATAGATAATAGTGTAGTATTAGATATAAATATAGATCTATAGAATAGTAAAACGTATATTAACGAGGAAAGTAAGTAAAGAAAAAGCTTAGTAGATTAACTATAGCTCTTTACTAAAGAGATTCTATATAAGTACTACGTTAAATAGCTAGAAACTTTTAATAAAGTAGAGTACACTTAATAGGACTATAAAAATAGTAGTGCTTAGCTACTAAATTATATAGAAGCTCTATAGAATAAGTACATTACTAGTCTATAAACTCCTAAAATAAGTATATATAAAGCTAAGCTAACGTAATATAGGTGCTAGACCTTTATAAAAATAGACGTATTTTACGTATACTTAACTATATCTATTTATATACTATACTACTTTTTTAATTAGCTATTTAGGTAGAAGATAGGGAAAAAAGGAAGAATACTTTAGAGTACTAAGATTAAGAGCTCTCTTAAGACGTACTAGAAAGTATTTCGCCTAGTATATAAAAGAGTAACTAGTACTAAGCTTAATAGCGTAATAAACTAGAGAATATATAGAGTATTTATACCTTTTACTCTATTTTAAGTTTTTTTATATTCTATATCTAATCTAAAAAAGGTAGGTACTAAAGAAGCTAGTAAAAAAGTATAACTTAAAAAAGATTAGGTAAGATAAGTCCTATATATATATAGAGGATTAACGCCTAGTGCTATAAATAAACCTTAAAATAACTAATAAGTAATATATTATTAGATACTATAGGATACTAGCCTATCTCTATATATAACTTAGTAGTTTTATAGTAAATTAGCTATTAGCTATCCTTAGTCTCTACTATTAATATATTCTAATTACGCTACTGCGCAATCTAGAAGGTAAGTATTATCTAACTTTACTAGAATTAACTTTTAAGTTTATAAAAAAGTACTTTAGGATTAAAGATATATAAGTTTCTAAACCTCCCTACGCTACCTAAAATATCTATGTTACTAAAAAGGTTTATAAGAAATACATTTCCTCTCTCTAAAATTATATATAATAATAGCCTTATCTATAGTATAGAAACTACCTTTCTTAGATTAATATACTATAATTAGGCCTTTATAGTACGTAATCTAATATCTTTAGTAAAAGTAAGTAAACTTTATATTCTACTAAGCTATAATAAGCTACAATTACGCTTTAAATAAGAGTTAGACAATATCCTAATATTTTAAAAAGCTATTAGAACTCTAAATAGTTAGGTTATTTCCCCTATTAAACCTCTTCCCTACTTTACTTTACTACCCTAGATTAGAGATATAGGGCAACTTATAGGGTTTACGTAAGTTACCTATCCCTATTTACTAAGATATAATATAAGTATAGCTTTTAATAATAATAGTAAGCTTTATAGATTATTATAGGTAAGACGTATAACTAAAGTAGTATATAGGCAACGTTAGTAAAGTAATATAGAACTTTATAATAGGGTATAGTAGTATAGAGGTATTCTTAAATTACTACTTCTTATAACGTATTATAGTTAACGCGTAGGCTACTATATAGAGTACTAAGCTCTAAAATATAATAATATAGGTAGCTTATACTATAAGTTATTTAATTAATTTTTATTAGCTATAGTAACTTACCCCTATATAATCCGCGTTAGTAAATAATTATCTAGTAGTCTATCTTTTATTTAACTACTAAGATAAACTTAAACTTTCCCTAGAACACTTAATAAAAAACCTAAGTTACTAAAAGCTTAACTATAAAATTAATTAGGAAAGGTAGCACTAGTAGTATATACTTCTATAAGATATAAAAGAATAGTAGGAGTATAAATAGCTAGTGCGTAATATAGAGTAGCAGCTTACTAATATTAAAGTTAAAATAGACTATAAGAAGATATATAGTAATCTACTTCTAGCCTAAAAAGAACTAGTTAATACTATATTAGCCTCTATAAAACGTACTTTAGAAAAGAAAATAAAAAGGTAAAATAAAGCTATTCTTACTATTACGTGGTATTATAATATTAAAAAAGAGAGAATATATCTATCTTAAACGTAATAATTAAGTAGTTATATTACCCTACTAAATAAGAGCGAAGCTAATACCTAGTTAGATTATAATAAAAAAGCGCTAGAAGCTACTAAAGTAGTAGTATATAAGGAAAAGAGACTAAAAATATATTTTCTATACTTAGATAACTAAAAGTTACGTATAGACGAACGCACCTACTTATTCTATACCTTAGAAGATCTTAGTAAATATTTTAAGAGGAAGCATCTAGGGTATATTAAAGAAGGAGATAAGCTAGGGTATAATCTCTACTAGGTGCGTCTTAAGTATAAAATGCACTTATAGTAATATACGTTAGATATCTATAGTACTATCTCTTAGAGTGTACTATAAGCCTAAGTAGCTACCCCTTTTTATAAGCTAAAGTAACGCGTAATTACTAAAAAAAATAGAGTAAGTATTCTTATTAAATAACTATAGCGTTAAGGGTTACTACTAAATTAATATATTAATGCTCTTTTAGCCCTATATACTAGTAGTCTAACTAATATATTACTAAGTTATTTACTATACTATTAAGAAGCTTTATTATAAATTCTATTATATTAAAAGTAAAATAAATAAGAACTTAATACTTAACTCTTTTATATTATTAGATAATCTTTTTAATATTTTAGCATTTAACTTTATAGTATTTAACTATTCTACTACCAGCGCGATAAATACTTAGAAACACGTTCTAACCTAATAACGTCCCTTACTACGTAGTGAAAAAAAATAAGGGGTACTTTTTAAAGTATAGTAGTAAATAACTTAACTATTAGATTAATTAACGCACTGTGTAGGAGATAAGAAAAAAGATAGTAAAATAGGAGGATACGTAAGGAGTACTTATACGTATATAATAAGATGTATCTACAACAGTACGCTTATAATATATATAGAACTATCTTAAACCTTTAGCGTTAGGGTAACTACTACTATATAAAATAACGTAAATTTTTAGGCTATATAGCTACTTATCTTTATATTATACTACTTTCTTCTACTATTTACTATAAGATACGCAGCGCTATTTCTAGGAGAAAGGTTAACTAAAGCCTAGCTTTAGAGTATAAACGATACTAATTAAAATATATAGTATTTAGGGATACGTACTAAGGCTTACAATTTACGCTATTATTAGTAGCTAGCTTAGGATGCTATAATTACGTAGCTCCTTATATATATAGTTTACCTCCTATCTATCTATTACTTTCTCTTTTATACCTATATTCGTGTCTTCTAACCCTCCTAATATTTTACCTAACTTAGAACCTTTTTATAATTATTATATATTATATAATAATACTTATACTTATATACT
Organism: Periconia sp. R9002; assembly: GCA_023627715.1. Lineage (NCBI taxonomy): Eukaryota > Fungi > Ascomycota > Dothideomycetes > Pleosporales > Periconiaceae > Periconia > Periconia sp. R9002. The sequence goes on along the minus strand of JAMAHW010000212.1, from coordinate 11,654 downwards.
ATATTGTAGGATGCCTAATATATATTTATAATTAGTTTACTAAACTATATATTAATAAGTATATATAAATATAGAGAGCTTATATTATTATAGTAAGAATAAATAGAAATATCTACTAGAATCCTAATAGATCTCTAAGTTATAAGACGCTTACTATAATTATTCTTTTTAAGAGTAGCTAGCTCTTCTTATAACTAGTTCTTATAAAATAAGATAGTAACTATATTATTATAAGTAGTCTAACTTACTTACCTTTAATAATAAAATAGTATAAGCACCTACGCTACTTAGCTAAGAACTATTTTTTAAATTAAGATATAAATATATAGGTAGTTATTAGTATAAATATTATCTAACACTCCTAATTATTAGGTTTTCTATAATAATAAAGGTAACCCTATTGGATATACTAGCTTACAACTCTACTTAAGCGATTTTACCTACAAAAGGATTGTATAAAAGAAAATAGGAGAGGAGGATATAAAAATTTACATTTCTAGAATATAGCTTTACTAATATATTACTAACTATAGTAGAGAATAATATATAGCGAGCTATATACGAGGAAACTTTACTTACTAGTATTAATATTAATAAATAAAGATAATTAACAACACCTTTAAAGAGCTTAGGTTAAAGAATAAAGTAAGGTACGTTAAACGTTAATTATAAGTATAAATAATAAACTAAAAGCTTCTTAAAGTAACTAACTATATTATCTATAATTAACTATTAAGTAGATACCTTTCTAACGTTATATAAATCTATAATTTAATATATACTATACAGCCTATAAATATAAGATATAAAGTAATATTCTTTATTACGCTAGATAAAAGAGAATTATAATTTAGTTTAGCTTTATATATAACTTACTATACTATAGTTACGTAGAGCGCTAGCTTAATTCTTAACTAGTCTTACCTAGAATCTAGTTAGGATAAAAAAAGGTGTGGCACGAGCATAAATTAGAGAAAGGATACTAAAAGAAATATATAGGCTATAGAAAAGGATCTTACTAAATACTAGATTTTACTCTAGAATAATAGGTTTACCTTTACCGTTCTTTTTTCTTAAGGTAAAAGCTAATAGTCTGTTAAAAAATTAACTATAAAATACCTATAACTAGACGTAAGCTATTTTAGTAGCCCTAATTTAGTTAACCTTAAGCCTAAACTTTAGGTAATATATCTTAAACTTTTATACTATAATTTTCTTAGGCGGAAAGAAACAGCTAAATAAAAATAGTAAAAAGGCTTAGTAAAATCTAGTAAAAACTAATTACTAGTACTATAAGATTAGAAAAATAATAGTATAGTGCCTATAGATAATAAAGGGGTATTAAAAGCTTAAAGATAAAAAAATAAACCTATATTAGAAAAGTTAGCTATATACACTTTTAAAATGCGATAATTAGTGTATTAAATTAGAACTAGACGGCGTAGTTTATATATAAGGTAGTGCTAGCTAGCTTCTAGAAAAGAGAGTAACTAATAAAGTTCTCTACTTATAGGCGAGTGTAAGCGCGACTATTAGTAACTAAGTAGCGTATATTAAAGTTCTTTTTAGCTTATAGGGCCTAAGCTATAGTTACTAAAAGAGTATAATATATATAGTATATACTTTAAAGTTAGCGGCTATAAATATTATAATTTTAATATTATAGAATAATATTAGTATTTAATTTATTATTACGTTATTACCTTTTTAGTAAAAGCTATATAATAATTAAAGCTTATAAATTACGCTAAGGCGCTAAGGCTTAGTCTAGAAATACTATTATATTATACTAGAAATAAAGTAGTAGTAGAAATACTATTTTAACTAGAATACTATTTTAACTAAAATACTATTTTAACTAGAATACTATTTTAACTTTATTTAGCTACGTTAGAAGTAGGATATTTTTTATTTAGATTCCTAAAATAATTATATTATAGTAAATTACTAAGGTAGATACCTTACTACTATAGGCTTCTATATAGCTAACTTTACTATTAGAAGAATATATAACTAGTTTAATTAGAGCTAGAGTAACGTAGTAAGTAGACTTATAACTTAGTAGTATTAGTCTTCCTAATAAGGTTTTACTAAAGGCGCTATGCGCTAGGTAGAAATAGGATAGCTAGATATATACTATATATATATAGTACTATCTATTACTCTATTATATAGCTTTAGAGAATAATACTAATTAAGATCTAGTTTAAGTCTTAAGTTATAACTACTAATAGAGGATTACTACTTTATACTAACCTATAGAGTAATAATTTACGCTATTATATATTAAGTATTATTAGTAGCTTATATTAGAAGGCGGATGCTACTTTATAATTACGTAGCTTTTTATATATAGTTTACCTTCTATAGTACTACTCTATTACTTAATTAATTACCTTCTTTTTATTAGCTTTACTTACTTCTAACCGTCTTAATATTTTTATATACTTTCTATCTACCTTCTATTTACTCTCCCCTATAATATAAAAATATAAGACTAGCTAAATAAAGAAATTTAGCTAGAACCTAGCGTTCTACTTTATAAGAGTCTAACGAATACTAAAATTACTAAAGAGTATAAACCTAAATTAAGCTGTAAGAAGAAGTCTTATTTTAAAAAATACTAACTTTACTTTAGTATAATAATACTATTATTTAAATAGGAGTGTAGAGCTTAGTTATAATATTCCTCTACTTTTTAGGCTTAGTGTATAGTAGTGCTTATATATAGATATTAATACAGACGTCTAATTACCTATATAGATATATATAATAAATAATAGTTCTGTAATAGTTACGACCTATTACTACCTAAAAGACTACCTAGACTACTTAAAATTCTAGGGGAAGTCTAGAATAAAATTTATAAGTACGCTTTCCCTCTATTTATAGGACTCCTTCTTCTAGATAAAATAAGTAGTATAGGGCTACGTAGAGTTAGTTAATAGATCTATAAAAAAGTTTAAAGCTTTATATATAGTACGTAGATACTTTAATTATCCTATAATTATAAGAGTTTATACGTCTATAATAATACTTTCTATTAGGGCTGCTAAGATCTCTTTAGAGACGAATCGTACTAAAAAAAAGATATAATCTACTAATTATATAATATAAAAAACTTTAAAAATATTAATTTAATTAAGATTTATATAGATCTCTAATCTTTTATAGCTAAACGCCTAAATCTACTAGCTTTTATTAATATACTTAAACGAAAAAGGCTACTAAATAGCCTTATAATAAAGTTATATAAGATATAGCTATTTAAGGGGAGTAAAAAGGTTTAGTTTACCCTCTTTTTTATAGCCTTTAAAGAGGTTCTAAAGTTTAAAAATATACGCTTTATAGTTTATAAAGTTAATAAATATATTTATAGGAAGTATATAAACTACACCTTTTAAAGAGTAGATAAAATAAGAGATAGACTTTATAGACTAATTAAGTAACTAGTTAATTACCTAGTTAATTAATTAATTTAATCTCTCTTAAAAAACTAAGTATTACGTATATAAGAAAAATCTTAATTATAGTACTTAAGTTTGTCTAGATATACACAACTATAAGGCTAGTCTAAAATTAGCTTATAGTAAAGTCTACTACTAATAGGTAAAAATAGCTATAAGGCTGTATCTTAGATTCCTTAACACGTATAGTAATCTAACTTAACTAATTAATTAGTTAGATATTAATAATATATAGTACGTTAGAGGCCTAGAATATAACCTAATATATTACCTCCTTTTTTTTATAATTAGTTAACTTACGTACAGCGTAAGCTTTATAGCTATACAACTAATTTATTAATTAAATAACTAATAATTAGTTAACTAAATAATTATACTTTATAAACGCTAGTAGGGGTTCTATTAAGGCTTATATTAGTAGGTATATTTAAAGACGCTCTAGGATAACTTAAATTAAATTTAGGCTATCTAGTATTAGTATTTAAGATTCCCTAATCTAAGTTCTCCTTTAAGTTGTTCTTAAGCTAAAACTACTATATATTTTATTTACTAAAGTACTTATAACTAATATTAACCTAGTACTTACTTATTTAAGTAATAGATATATTCTAGGTGTTATAACTTTAGCTAGATAATAGCTAACTAGTTTCTATAATCTAGATAGGTTTAGGCAACGCTTTTTATTAAATATTAGTAAATAACTAGTTAATACTATCTTTTACCTTTTTAATAGCTTCCTTACCCTAAAAAAGGTAAATAGTTATACCTATAAAATCTATACTATCTAGAATAGCATACTATATTACATTAGTATAGCTAATAGGTAGTAGTATTTTAAATAGGTAATTCTATTACTTTATTATATCGCGTATAGTAGTTATATTATCTTTAACTTATTATAGACTAGCTACTATATTATAGTTTTAGCTAAGTTGCTTTATATACTAGTTACTTAAGTAGAAAATATCTTTACTACCTATAGAGATACCTATAATTAGATTTACTAAGCCCTACCTATAGGTTTTAAAAGCGTTATTAAGAGCTACTATTTTAGTAGGTATTAATAAAATCTAGAGACCTAATAGTAACATCTAATTTTAAGTTACTAGACACCTTCTATAACTAGATAAACTACTAGTACTTTAACTTTTAGTAACTAGAAAACCTATACGTATAATAAATATTATTAAAATTCTATAATATTAGTCTATTATAACTAATACTAAATATCTATAATCTATCTTTCTCCTAAAATTACGTTTACGTTATTGTCTCTAAGTGTTACGAACTTTATATAGGAGATAGGCGCTTATAAAGAACGTAAGTAAAGAGGTATAGATAATAAGTAAGCGCGGGATACGCATAACTAATTAATAACGCTAGAGTTACGTAATCCTACAATCTTAAGCTTAGTATATTAGGTAAGCTATAAGATACTATAAAATACTATAGGATCCTATAAGCTAAGACTATAGAAAGGTATAAGACCCTATAGGATAGTAATATATATAGATAAGAACAATGTTCCTCTTAGATTATTATAATTAACCTTAAGTTCTAGATAATAATCTACCTTTAGTTTACTCTATAACTAATACCTTTTATATCTACCTTACTTATACTTTTTAAATAAACCTCCTAAGGTACTAGTCTAATATTAGTTTGCAATATAACAATCCCTCTACTAGCCTATCTTTAACACTAAGCCTAATTTATATAGCGCTTTTTTTTACTATATAATAGACCTCTTTTTTTATAGTATAGACCTTAAGCTTTTATTACTCTAAATTTTTATAAAATAACTTTACCTTAGCTTTAAAACCTCTTTCTAAGGCTTAGAAGTTATTATTAACTTTATACGCACTATTATAGGTAAATTTATATAGAATTACTAAGTTAACTAGTACTTTTAGTAGAAGTAAGACTCTAATTTTAGCTAATATAAGATAACTCTATACATCTTATTTTATTATCTATAGAGTAATTTATTATAAAATCTATAGCTATATAAGCTTAGAAAATAATTAAATCTAATTAAAGATTAGAAGTAGTACTAAAACTTAAAGAGCCTAGTACTTTTTTAGTTAGCTAATACGCTTTAGAGTTAAAACGCTTAACTACTACTCTAACTTATAGCTATAATAATAGCTATACTTAGCTAGGCACTACGCTATCTAAAGCTAGATTTAGTACTCTTCTTAGTAATATCTATAAACTATCGCCTCTAGCGTAAAGTTAGAGTAAAAGTAGATTAGCTACCCTCTTTACTAGTAGTAGTAATATTAAGTGTAAAATTACTATTAGAAATTAATTATTAGTATACTACGTAATATTAAATCTTTTAAAGCTTAGCTACTTTACACTACTATATACCCTACTATTATCCCTAGCTCTTTTAAGTGTTTTTCTATATCTATACTAGTTACTATAGTTATAATTCTTTAACTACTTAACCTATATATATCTTAATACATCTATTTTAATAATATCTTTAGCTAGAACTCTCTACTAGTCTCTCTTATACGGCTTTTATAGCTCTAAGACTATAGTAAATTTAGTTTAGTTAAAAAGGTTAGTAAAAATATTTTATACTATACTATTCTTTTATATACTTAGGAACTAAATTATAAAAAGGTTACCTATAAAGATATAGTAAAAGGTATAGGTAAAAGTAAAGCTAGCTATATAAAAATTAGATTTTATAGAAAGTAAGCTACTAAAGATAGCCTCTAATACTTTTAAGTAGATACTTACTATATTAATAAATTAAGTAGCGCTAAGCTTATAGAGGCTATTAACTCTATATTTTACTAGTATTAAAATATAATAAGATATTACGTATATTTGCCTAACGTTTTAGTTAGTAGTTTAGCTAAAGACTAGTTTTCCTAAAGATAGAAACTAGCGTTTAAGAGAAGTAGATAGTTTACTTATAGCTAGACGCTTTAAGAGCTTATTACTCTAAAATTAGTTAAATTCTTCTCTATAAAAGAGTAGCGGCTTAGTAATAAAGAATTACTAGAACTAACTATCTATAAAATAACTAGAATTAACGTCTATGCCCTTTAAGGAAAGCCTTTATCTTATTTCTATATAGATAATCGTATATTATAAGTAGAAAAATAAGAAATAAAATGTAAAAAAGACGTAGTATACTTTTTACTAGGTATTTTTAACATTTATATACTACTTATATATAGTAAAAGATAGGAAAAGGTGTTTATTTAGCTATAAAAAAAGATTAGATTATTTTTAGAAGATAGATTAATTTTAGAAGATAGATTACTATCCCTAAATAAGTAAAAGTAGTTGCTATTAGACTTATTATAATTTAATTAAATTAATGTATACTAGATAACTATCTAGAACGCTTACTCTAAGTTATATAAATAGCTATTAGAAAAGTCTAAATTCTTTAACTAGCTTAATACTAGTAAACTAGGCGAATACTATAGCTTCTTATAGATTAAAAAAAAGCCTAGAATAGAAAAGTTAATATTAATAAAGTTTATACTTACTAATACCTATTAAATAATAAAGAACTAGATAGTTATCTTATTCTTTTTTAATGCGTAAGGCGAGGGTTTAGAGAAGTTAATAATTAGGATATATTAGTTGCTATTACTATAACTCTTTAAATAACTCCTACTGCTTTAAAATGTATTTAACTTAATTAACCTCTTATTACTAATAATTAGTATATACTACTAGTAGAGTATCTAATTACTAAAAACACTACTAGAGTAAGCTATATAAAGACTTTAAAAGTCTTCTATAGTATATTTTATTAACGCCTTAGATAAATATAAAAAATGCTAAATCTAAGATATAATATTATTCTTTAAATATATTAGCGAACTTACTATATTAGATAGTATTAAGTTTTAAGTCTATTTTTTAAGTAGGTACTACCCGCACATTATAATCTAGAAAAGGCTAACTCTAGTTCTTAATAAATAAGAAGATTACTACTAGGATATTATAAACTATCTTAATAGTAAGTTAAAGGTTAGGTATAGTAAGGTCGCTAAGCATATCTAAACAGAACTTTAAAAAAAAGCCTCTAGAATCTTTATATAGGTTATACTTATAGTAGAGATACTAAATAAAAAATATAATAAGGGCTAATTATATACGTTTTAGTAAAAACTTTAGAAGATCTCTAGCAACTTTTATAAACTATTTTATAATATTTTAATACGTAACTCCTATAATAGAGATAAGCTAGTTCTATATATTTAATAGGTTTTATTTTTAAGGTAACTATTAAGTCTAAAAGAGTTATACTTTGCTATTCTTTCTAGAGTAGAGCTTAATATTCTATTAAGGTTAAGTCTTAATAATATCTAAAAAGACGTTATTAAAAGATTTATACTTAACTTTTCTAAAAGGCTTACTAAAATTACTATATCTAAAAACTAAAAGGTCTAGTTTATTTACAAATTAATAAAGGATTTTCTCTTAAAAGAAAACGGACTTAGAAATATCTAGCCTAATCTTAAAAGTAACTTATAGGGTTAAAGTTATAAGTAGCTAAAGGATTATTACTTTAACTATATAAGCGTTAATATATCTATCTATCTAGAGTTCTACAATAGTCTTCTAGATACCTTATTTTAGGAAGCTAAAACCTACTCTAAACTAGCTTCTAATATATTTCCTTTCCTAAAGTATGCTATACGTAATATAATATACTATATAGACGTAGCTGTAGAATGCGGTATTACCTAAGATAATTTTATCTAGAGCTTCCTACTTAACTACTAGATTAGGCTCTATAATCTACTTAAAAAATATAAAGTACGTAAGTATATAAAAGATATAAGTCTTTTGTATATTTTAGTAGAAGGTAATATATTAAACCTTATTAGAGTTTATCTATCTATCTTTTTGTGCCTTAAAGTAGAAAAGGAGCATTATAGGCCTCCTCTTTTTATAGCTTTTATAACTAAGAGTAAAGAAGCTATTAAAACATTTATAGAAGTTTATATAGTAACTTAGTTTTCTAAAAGTTAGCTTTATAATCTATATAGCTATTACGAACCTTATATAAGAGATAGGCGCTTATAAAGAATATAAGTAAGAAAGTATAAATAATAAGTAAGTACAGGATACGCATAACTAATTAATAACACTAGAGTTACGTAATCCTACAATCCTAAGCTTAGCATATTAGGTAAGCTATAGAATACTATAAGATACTATAGGATCCTATAAACTAAGGCTATAGGAAAATATAAGATCCTATAGGATAATAATGTATATAGACGAGAATAATGCTCCCTTAGAAATATTATAATTAACCTAAGTTTATAGATATAATCTACCTTTAGTTTACTCTATAGACTTACACACTATATCTACTTTACTTATACTCTTTAAATAAACCTCTAAGGTACTAGTCTAATATTAGTTTATAATATAACGATCCCTCTACTAGCTATCTTTAATATTTTAATTACTATTTTAAGATAAGTAAAGATATAGATATAACTATTACTCTTAACTAAGACTTTAGTTAATATAGCGACGTTAAGAAACTTCTGCTCTACTACAGCAACTAAAAAGAACTAGAAGATTAGCTACTCTAATGCGATCTCTACTTCTATATAAACAACTATATTACAGAAGCTAATAAAGCAATACTTATTACTACCTTAATAAGGGATAAAGCCTCTAAGTAGGTTTTACTTTATATCTAACGTTATATAGATAGTAATATTAAGGATACTAATAACGCGTATATATTTAAAGACTAGGATAAATTTAAAGTAAAGGTTTGCGAAGTTTTTAGGTAACTAGTCTAGAAACCTATTACTAAACGTAATATCTAATAGTTAAAATAAATAACGTCCGCCGCCAACTATACTAGCTAATTCTAATAACTTATAGTATAAATTAAGTAGAATAACGAGTTACTCTAACGTATATATTAATAGGGGCTTAAGCTACGAGTCTGTAAAGAACTTAGACGTAGTAGAGCTAATATAATTACTCTTAACAAATTAATTAAAGAAACTATTAAGATTAATAATAAACTCTATAAGTTAAACCTAGAAAATTAACTATATAACTAGAAGTTTAGGAGGAAAAACTACTACTACTTACCTATATAGGGTAAAAAGCGCGACTACGTTTAAATTATAAGAACTATCTATATAGTAGAACACTATACTTTTAATAGACCTAAAGCTATACACTTTAATAGTATAGAAAGGTAGGATAAAAAGGTAGATAATAGAAAGCGTATAGGTAAAAAGGACGTAGAATGCTATAATTATTATAAGAAAGGATACTATGCTAGGAATTATAAGTAAAAGAATAAAGTTACCTATTACATTAATATTATAGAGTTAAACTCTAAGTAGTTCGATAATAATAACGAGACGTAGGAGATTATTATACCTACGTACGCTAGTTCTACCTACTAAGAGGAGGAAGCTAAAAATATAAGAAAGGCACTAAGAATAGTTAGCCTTAAGCATAATAAAGAGAACTACCTACTAGATACGTACCTAGGAACCTAAATAGAAGGACTATAGGACTATAAAAGAGATAGTGATAAAGCTAATAAATAGCTAATAGTAGAAAATAATATACTACTAGTATAATATAACAAGATCGATATTTATAGAAAAATAATAAATAACAAACCTAAGGATGCTAGAGGATAATAGAAAACTTACTACCGTAAATACACTAATAGAAAAGTTAAGTATATATTTACGATTACTTTAAAAATATACAATTAATGCCTTAAATAAGGATAATTATATTTACACCCTTTAGACGAAAAAACCTTTTAGACGTAGAAGAACTCTTACGCATAAAAGATCTATACACGACTTTTATAAGAAAAAATATAGCAACTAGCTAGTAAAGGGAAAACTAACGTTATATATATACCCCTAAGTAGGGAATATAAAACTATTTAATACGACTATAATTAGCGTAACTCTAGACATAGAACCTTATATTATATAGTATATACCTATACTTACTATAAGTACCACTACTTCGCGAAAGTAGAAAATAGTTACTTTCTATTTTATAAAAAGTATACATATAAATAGATTAACTACGCAAACGACGTTTGTAATTACTATTTATAGGATAAAAAAGTAAATAACTACTTTTTAAGATATATAAGTCTCTAATAGGCGCAAAAAAACGTTATAGTAGATAGGGCGTACTTAAATAATAGATAGTAGGTTTATATAAACTATAATTACTAGAAGTATAACTTTCTTAAAAATAAAAACGGATTTAACTAAAAGTCTTTTTTAGAGGTTAATTAAGAATTAGAATTACTAATAGCACCGTTAGTAGGATCTAGTAATACGTTATTAAGGAATGTTATAGTATTAAAATAATAGGATTACTAAGAGTTACAATACGACTTAAGGAGAATAATAGTAAGTATCGCCTTAAGGTATTAGTAGATTTAGGATTATAAATTAACTATATTTTGGCGAAAGTAGCGCGCGCAGCTAGACTACAACCTACTCTTAAAGAAATCCTATACGACCTAAGAATAGCTAATAGCCTAATAGAGAGGATTACTTATAAAGTGTTAATAACTATTATTATTACCCTAGGAAATTAGTAGGAGTTAGTACTAGATGTTCTTAGGATAGCTACCTACAATATTATACTTAGTCTACCCTAGCTAACTAATAACAATTCTTAGATCAATTAGAGAATACGTTAGATTAAACTAGAACAACTATAAAATAGTAAAGGCGTTACTAGAATACCTACGTAAAGTTACACTAGCTTAGTAGATAAAAAGATAATTATATAGATTGCTTTAACTTAGAAGGTTTTTAAGAAACGAGACTTTAACTCTACAACAATAAATAATACTATAAGAGTTAAGATAGGATAGTTACTACTCTATAAAAAGGTTAAGAAAAGACTTAATTCTAAAGTAGAGAATCTACGAAAAATAAATAAAGCACTAAAAAAGGTACCCTTAGAATATAGTAACTTTATAAAAATGTTTATAGAAAAGAAAAGAGTTAGAGCGTTACTAAAACACTAACTATAAGATTATATAATTAACCTAGAAGAAGGAAAACAACTAGGATTTAAACTAATATATTAATTATGTTACGGCTGTGCCTCACAGAATTACTCTTGGCACTCATGGTGAGTGTAATTTCAATAATGACCATGAGTGGCACG
>JAMAHW010000211.1:0-15840 GCA_023627715.1 Periconia sp. R9002 | reverse complement strand
CATTAGTGGTAGTGTATTGGAAACAGTGGTAGATGGGGAATTATTACGCCAAGCAGTGGTAAGGCGGTCATTTGCCGTCCCAAGAACTTTTATAGACTACTACTTGTATCTAACATCAATATGCCTCCTGGGTAATAAAATAAGTGGCAGAATGCGCTTTCCTATATTTAAGGCAGCGCATCTAAATCTATGATATCTTCTAGCCTGTCTTACCATCAGCTCTCACGTGGCCCTTCAATCTCTTTCTCACCCGCACTAACAGTCTATTGCCTCCAGGGCAAGGTCGTGGCAGGTGCGGGTCGGCCGTCCTCCTGCTTGTGGTGGCAACATGCAGTGTCATATTCCTTAGATTACCGTTACATGTCATTCCTAAGCATGCTTATACAGCTTAACCTGTTCTGCATCCATACCAGCTCTATCGTCTACAAATTAAAGCGGCGTCAAAGTGCTATCTCTGTTCCTAACCACCAGGCTATTTCCCTTTCCCCTTTCTTCCAAACTTCCAGCCGCTAATACAAGAGATGAGAAATTCCGGAAGGCTCGAAAAAACTTCATCCTGACACCAATACCTGCACATCTCCTCTGATTGCACCCCAACGCTTTGTCCCCTTCTCTATCCAGGGATCGCGCTGGAACCATTTGGGTTAATGCCATTGTATGTGTTCTGCACACCCCGTTAGCGTAGAGATCGAACCGCAAGAATTCGTTGACTCCATACGCTAGTACTGCTTCCAGTTATTTTAACCCCGTCTGTGGCCGTGCTGTGGGCATGACCCATTACCACCCCCCGGTTATTCTCAATCTTGTCTCGATAGTTAACGTCGCCCATGTACACCGAGTGCGCCTGTCAGCTGTCAGCTAACTTCAGATAAGAATGGAATCTGTCGAACCTGGCTCTTAGCAGCAGGACCCTCACGCCACCTATCAAGATCAGATACCCATTGACTCAATCGTTGTGAGATGTTCTTGTATCCCTCCCTATCTTCGTCCTCGTACTTGCACATGTCGACGTGGTTAGCTTGGATCGACTGCGGATCGATGCCGGGCAGACAAGCTGACTCCTTAGGTACGATGATTCCAATCTTTTTCCCAGCCTTGTACATGGCATACTGCTCGAAAAAACAAGTTATCTCAACGAATCGCCTTGCTTCCGACCGGTCTCGCGCTTTGAGAAATTTCTGGAAAGCATCGTTGATGCTCATGAGCTTTGCCGAGCGCTCTTCAAGATCTTTCACATCCTCCTTGTGCGTCGTGCTTACCCAGTCCAGCATTCTGAGAGCCCTCCCGGCCCACTTCGCCTTCGAAGTCCCTTCAAACGGTGTTCCAAGAAAGATGACTCCTATCGTGTTCTCCCCGAGACTGGCACCGGCCAGATCCGTCCCGTAGTGCCTTGACAGCGCGTTGGCGCAAACAAGGCCTCCTAGGCTATGGCAGACGAAAATCACCGGTCGTTCTGTCTAGAGATGGATACATTGTTAGCTTGATGGCTGCAAAAGTACGAGTACGCTCGTCCAGTCCTTACAGTCTTGGTTTTCTCACGCAGACCAATCAGGCTCTGGAACAGCGCTGTCGAATGGTCGTCGATAGTCAACAGCTCCGGCATAAATTTTGGGCCATAGAACGGAAAGAAGTGGGCGAATTCAGCATTGTAGCCAAAAGAAAGAATTCGAGCCGTTGGACAAGCTTGTGGCAGGAGATCTTTCGGCCAAAAATGTTTCCTACCGTCCCCTTCCCAAGTCCAGGTCCTGGTCCTATCGCCGCCAAGTCCGTGTATGAAGACGATACTGTCTTGTTAGCTAGGCTTTAGGGGAGGTGGTTGTCCATACTCTATTTTCGCCTCCGCAGGATCGAAAAGAGGGTCTCCAAATCCGTAATCTGCCATGTTGACAATGTAGCAATGAAGTGGTCGAGGAAGGTAGGTAGCGTTGTAGGAACTGGGATAAGCATAGTCACCGTGCATATTGTGCCCCGCTCCAAATTTTATTAGGTATTACGGCCCCGTACATTTATTAGTCTTGCGGGCGTGTTTGGTAATGATTGGGTAGGTTGAGCGCCTCGCACCACGCATTGAGTTTCAGCTCGGCTCAGCCGCACTCAGCTCGTGCGATAAGGCTGAATACACATCTTCGGCTGCCTTGGAGACGGATTCCATAGTTTCGAGCTTTCCAGATACATGATCTTCCCGACAAGCAATGACCGGCAACGCGCCGACAATAGCGACAGGCGCAAAGGTGTTTGATGCGATTTCCAGCAATCGCGGGGTTGTGGTTGGCGACGCGTCGGGCCACGCACAAGTAATCGGTGGGTCCAGTCGACGTCGACGTCTCATTCCATTCTAACGTCGACAGGCTTGCAGAACAATCATTACCACCTAGGCGGGTCGCAAGGTCGATCACCATCCGCCTCGCCCCGGAAGGACAAGGAAACAACGTTTCTGAGATGCCTCAACAAATCACCATACCGAGATCGAAAAGAACGAAACCCAGATCGGGTCCCAGGGACATGTGAATGGTTCACATCTCACAAGTTTTTTCGGGACTGGCAAGAGAGCAAGTCTTCAAGAATGCTTTGGGTGTCTGCGGACCCTGGATGCGGAAAGTCAGTTTTAGCAAAACACCTGGTTAATTCTGTTCTTCGGACCACGGAATCCACAACCGTGTGTTACTTCTTCTTCAAAGACGACTTTGAGGACCAGAGAAACGTGGTTAGCGCCCTTTGCTGCATCCTGCTCCAGCTTTTCACACAGAAACCCGCCCTGCTCTCTGATGCAATTCTCTATCAGTTCGACATCGACGGAGAGACGTTTACCAGTTCATTTACTGATCTTTGGCAAATCCTTATCAATGTCGCAAAAGATGAGAACACCGGCGAAATCATCTGTATTCTAGATGCTTTCGATGAATGCGAAGGTCAAGGAAGGTTCCAGTTTGCCCAAAAGCTATGCGAGCTATATGGCACTCCACAGGGCTTCAATTTGAAGTTTCTCCTCACAAGTCGGCCCTGGGGTGAAATTCGCCAGGGCTTCCAACCCCTAAAGATCCCGGGATTGCCGATGATTCATTTGAGTGGGGAAGGCGACGACGAGATGAAAAAGATTTCCCAAGAGATCGATGTTTTCATCAAAGCCAGAGTCCAGGATATTGGCATACGACTGGGGCTCACACATGAAGAGCGAAAACTTCTACTAAGAGGGCTTATGAGAGTTCCGAATAGGACATATCTATGGGTACACCTTACCTTAGACCTATTTGTGAAGGAAAGGTACATGAACAAAATTGGAATACTCAAGGTCACTTCCCACCTTCCCAAAACCATCGATGAGGCATACGACAGGATTCTCTCTAAGAGTCACGACCCGGAAAAGGCCAAGAAAATACTGCATATTGTTGTAGCAGCAGCAAGGCCCTTGACCGTCACAGAGATGGCCTTAGCGTTCGTTCTTCGAGAAAATCATCGGTCTTATTATGGACTCGATCCCGATCTCATACCCGAATGCCGTTTCTGTGAGGATGTACGGGACATCTGTGGCCTTTTTGTGACGATCATCGACTCGAGGCTCTACCTGCTTCATCAGACTGCGAAGGAATTCTTGGTTCAGAATGATACAGCGAATTTCCCCAAAGGCGTTCCCATGGGTCTCGAATGGAAGCACTCACTACGGCCGCAAGAGTCTCATCGTATTCTCACCGAAATCTGCATCTGGCATCTACTTTTCGAAGACTTTGAGAACAATCCACTCGACGAAGATGGACCATTATCCCAATACGTTGAGAATCATACCTTGCTTGACTACTCTGCCAAGCACTGGGCGGCTCACTTCCGCGAATTGCAGATTGAGGCACAAGGCACAATGACGCAATCAATCCTGAGGATCTGTGAAATGAGTTCACGGCGTTGCCTGACTTGGTTCAGAATCTATTGGATTAGTACAAACACGGGTTTTCCCCGGGGATTCACCAATCTTATGATTGCATCGTATTTCGGACTGAGCACAGCAGTGAAGCATTTGCTTAAGATGGATGACGTTGACTTGAATTCTCGGGATGATACCTACCAGCGGTCGGCTCTATCCTGGGCTGCAGGAATTGGCTTTGACGCCGTAGTCAAGCTATTGATCAATGATGTTAGTACACGTCAGCGGGTCGTCAGGCTATTGTCTAGGAAGAGAGCCAAAATCGACACAGTGGATAGATACGGTCGAACTCCATTATCCTATGCTGTTTGGAGTGGGAACGTGGCCGTCGTCAAGCTGCTAATTAAGGCCGGAGCCCGAGCGGATTCGAAGGATGAAATCGGAGGGACACCATTATCGTATGCGGTTTGCAACGGATACAAGGAAATAATTGAGCTACTACTCAAGGGAGATACCCAAGCTGATTTTGAGGATATTAGCAAGGAGCTACTGTTCTCCGCCGCGAAGAAGGGGCATGAGGACGTGGTCAGGTTGCTTCTCGACACGGGCAGGACTGATTTGGACGCAAGAGATAATGATGGTCAGACGCCACTGTTGGCAGCTGCTAGGAACGGGCAAGGGGCCATCTTCAAGCTTTTTCTTGCTACGGGAGACGTTGATGTCCACACAGAGGACCAGAACGGGTGGAATCCGCTATCGTGGGCGACAGAGGGAGGACACAAGGATGTGGTTGAATTGCTACTAAAATCTGGAGCCAAGATTGACTATGAGTATACTGTATATGTAAGTGAACCCGCCCGAGCTTGGCACATGCCTCTATGAAGTTGACAGCTAACCCTAGCGTCTCTACTGTTATAGAGCGTAAGTGAACCCACCCCGAGCTTGGTACATGCCTTTACAGGGCCTATAGCTAACCCTGGCGTTTCTGCTGTTGTAGCCTGTAAGTGAACCTACCCTGAAATTGGCATATGCCTCTATGGAGTTAACATCTAACTCTGTTGTCTCTGGCTGGTATAGCCCGTAAGTGAACCCACCCTGAGCTTGGCACATGCCTTAATAGAGTCTATATCTAACTCTGGCGTTTCTGCCGTTCTAGGACGTAAGTGAACCTACCTTGAGCTTGGCGCATGCGTTTATGGAGTTGATAGCTAACCTTGGCGTTTCTGCTGTTATAGAGCGTAAGTGAACCTACCCTGAGCTTAGCATATGCATTTATAGGGTCTATAGCTAACCCTGGCGTTTCTGGCTGTTATAGATTGTAAGTAAACCTACTATAAGCTTAGCCCATGCTTCTGTAGAGTTAATAGCTAACCCTAGCGTCTCTGGCTGTTATAGTATGTAAGTGAACTTACCTTGAGCTTGGTGCATGCGTCTAGAATTAATAGCTAACTTTGGCGTTTCTACTGTTATAGGACGTAAGTGAACCTACTCTAAAATTAGCATAAGCCTTTATAGAGTCTATAGCTAACTCTGGCGTCTCTACTGTTATAGGGCGTAAGCGAACCTACTTTTAGCCTGGCCTATACCTCTATGAAGTTGATAGCTAACCCTGGCGTCCCTGGCTGTTATAGTACGTAAGTAAACCCACCTTGAGCTTGGCATATGCCTCTATAGAGTTGATAGCTAACCTAGCGTCTCTGCTGTAATAGCGTGTAAGTGAACCTAATTTAAGTTTGGTACACGCCTTTATAGGGTCTATAGCTAACCCTGGCGTCTCTGCTGTTGTAGCCTGTAAGTGAACCTACCCTGAAATTGGTATATGCCTCTATGGAGTTGACAGCTAACCCTGTTGTCTCTGGCTGGTATAGCCCGTAAGTGAACCTACTATAAGCTTGGCATATGCCTTTATAGGATCTATAGCTAACCTTGGCGTCTTTATCTGTTATAGAGTGTAAGTGAACCTACCTTGAGCTTAGCATATGCATTTGTAGGGTCTATAGCTAACCCTGGCGTTTCTGGCTGTTATAGATTGTAAGTAAACCTACTATAAGCTTGACACATGCTTCTGTAGAGTTAATAGCTAACCCTAGCGTCTCTGGCTGTTATAGTATGTAAGTGAACTTACCTTGAGCTTGGTGCATGCGTCTATAGAATTAATAGCTAACTTTAGCGTTTCTGCTGTTATAGGACGTAAGTGAACCTACTCTGAAATTAGCATATGCCTCTATGGAGTTGACAGCTAATCTTGGCGTCTCTACTATTATAGAGCGTAAGTGAACCTACCTTAAGCTTGGCACATGCCTCTGTCGAGTTAACGGCTAACCCTGGTGTTTCTGGCTGGTATAGCCTGTGAGTGAACTTACTTCAAGTTTGGCACACATCCCTACGGAGTTGATAGCTAACCCTGGAGTCTCTGGCTGTTATAGTACGTAAGTGAACCCACCTTGAGCTTGGCATATGCCTCTATGGAATTGATAGATAATCCTGGCGTTTCTGCTGTTATAGGGCGTAAGTGAACCTACCCTGAGCTTGGCACATACCTCTATGGAGTTGATAGCTAACCCTGGCGTCTCTGGCTGTTATAGCGTGTAAGTGGACCCACCATAAGCTTGACACATGCCTCTATGAAGTTGATAGCTAACCCTGGCGTCTCTGGCTGTTATAGCGTGTAAGTGAACCTACCATGAGCTTGGCATATGCCTCTATGGACTTGACAACTAAACCTGGCGTCTCTGGATGTTATAGGTTGTGAGTGAATCCGACTCTTAGTAAATCCTCCCTTCTGAAACTATGACTAGACGCCAATACGTCGAGCGAAGGAACTTGGGCACGAGGCGGTGGTCAGGCTCTTACTTGGGGACGGGTAAGGTCGACATTGATTCGATGAGAAAGAGCAGTCGGATTCCGCTACCAAGGGCGAAAATTAGATACAAGGGTCGTGGTCGAGATACTGCAATCTTTTTATTCTTGATCGCCCTGTCGTGATACGTGGTGCACGTGATGGAGTCTCGGCCATGCTGTATGTATAATGTGACCGCTGCTAGTACTTAATTTGGTCCCTTTAGGGCCTAAAGTTAATGTAGTAGTCAGTCTCTTCGTCACGTTATTTAATGAAGAACCGACGTTTACAGTCACGTTCCAAAAGCCTCCGGCTGCGTAGTCAAAAGCAGACTAGCAACAATGCTTGCGTGGTGGTGGAAGGTGAGGCCGAGGAGCTGAAGGTGCAAGTGGTGGAGATGAGAAAGAGGGTGCTTCGGAAGGAGCATCCAAGCACTTTAATGGTTATCGGTTATCGGTAATCTCGCGTTCACGCTCAAGCCCCAAAGCCATTACGAGGAGGCCATCTTATTGATGGAAACATGTTTTCCGCTGCGCAAACAGATCCTTGACGGTAATCACCCGACGCAGAGTTGTCGCTTGAAACATCAACTTATTGGCAGATGGAGAATATGGAGATAGGTATTGATGCTGCTTTACTTGTAGAATATCAAGCTAGTGTCAAAGTGGAAGGGTATGAGCTGTGTAAGCGTGCTTAGGAATGACATGTAACGGTAATCTAAGAAACATGACACTGCATGTTGCCACCACAAGCAGGAGGACGGCCGACCCGCACCTGCCACGACCTTGCGCTGATGGCGACAATTTATCGAATTGATTAAGAAGTACTACTAGAACAGCTATCACCAAGCCTACAGTCTTACTCCGAGGAGTTGTTTATAGATAAACTATCTTCGTAATCGGGATTATTTTGCACTAAACGCTTAGCTGCTCTCTCCTCCCGCTCAATATATCTCGCCTCATCACTTGCTGTAATCTCTTCTGGAGGGGTTTCCGACTTTTTTCTCTTTTTGACTCCTGGGGCAATAGAATGCTGGCCAAGGGATCCTGCTTGCCGCATCTTGGCCTCTGCTGCCGCGAGGTAGTCACAGAGTTGTTCGGAAGAAATGGTCAGTTCTTGATCCCAGTCTCCCCATCTAGAACCGCTCCTACCTAAAAATTACATTCGCGTCGTCGTTTCTGCGCGGAATTCATAGAGCGCCCTGTTTTATAGAATAACTGACTGCGACTCCTACACCGCCGCTATCTGCCTCTCCCCGTTTTAATAACAGATAAAGAGAATTGTATCTGGACATTGCAGCCTTGCTACAATGCGGGGGAATCTTTATCGGCCTTGTGCCTGCTGTGGCGCGCAACCTTATACAGGGCTGCCCTATTGATTGGTACTCCTGATACAAGCGATAGCGGATCCTAGCTAATGCGGTACAGTCCCGCATGTCGTGCACAATCCGCGTGGCGTAATTTACTTACAGTACGGTACACGTCAGACTGGCAGCTGGCTGATCAGTAGCTGTGCGCAGCCTAGACAAGGAAGCCACTTATACCATGTGACTGCTATGAAACTGTCACGATGTGCGACTTCTGAAGTTTACCATATACTATACTATTTTGCATGCGACCTTATCTAAAGGTTAAGGTGATGGCTTATTTCGCGCATGGCTCGCTCAAAGTTGGGTCGTGATACCAAGCCCTGCGCACGTGAGCCCATTACAGATCCCCCAGACACCTCTTAAGCGCCTGCAGCCTGGCCGATGAGTTCCACGCGCGACCCCAATCAAGCTGGAAAATGTGCGCCGCTGCTCTCTGCGCTTCCCATTTTAGCTACCACGACAGCACGCATGCATTGCCATCGAACCCGGCCAGCGTTCGCTGCTCGCAGGGATACTTGGCGGTCCGATGCGTCTTCTGAAGCGCTCGCCGCACGGCGGTCTCGAACTGGTTCTGTTCAGCGACAACAGCAGCCTCCCTCCATATGCCATCCTGTCGCACACATGGGCCGAGGGCCAGGAAGTCTCCTACCATGAGCTGGTCGGGGGCACAGGCAAGGACAAGGCCGGCTACGACGAATTCCGCTTCTGCGTGGATAGAGCGGATGAAGATGGTCTGCAATACTCGTGGGTGGACACCTGCTGCATCGACAAGTCCAGCAGTGCAGAGCTCTCCGCTGCGATCAACTCCATGTTCCGCTGGTACCAGCGGGCAAGCAAGTGCTATGTGTATCTGTCCGATGTCGAGGTCTCCGACGAGGTTGTTGATCCCCAGCTCCTTCGCAGTTCGTGGGAGGCTGCATTTCGACGGAGCCGATGGTTCACGCGAGGCTGGACGCTGCAAGAGCTGCTGGCGCCGGCCACGGTCGAGTTCTTCTCCAAGGAGGGCAAGCGGATAGGTAGCAGGATGTCGTTGGAGCAGGAAATACATGAAATCACCAAGGTTCCTATCGAAGCGCTAAGGGAACAGCGTCTGAGCAAGTTCAGCGTCGAGGAACGGATAAGCTGGGCAGCCAGGCGCACAACAACGTTGGAGGAGGACAAGGTGTATTGCCTGCTGGGGATATGCGGAGTGTTCTTGCCGCTTATCTACGGCGAAGGCGAAGCGTACGCAAGGCTACGACTGAAGGAAGAGGTGCAGAGGCGGCAGAAGGGAGGAGGAACTGGACATGTACGTGACTTGACGGGTACGTTCGCGCAGCAACAGTCATGCATGCGAGCTAATGAAGCGCAGTCTCCTCGTCGTTGCCCTTTCCGAGAAACGAGCAGTTTGTCGGGCGAGAAGACCAGCTTCACTCTCTCGAACACTTCGTCGACTCCGGCACACCTCATCGCATGACGATATATGGACTGGGGGGCTGCGGGAAGTCAGCGCTGGCCCTCGAGCTTGCCTACCGCGCGTTGCTTCGACACACCGGGCGTCCCGTTTTCTGGGTGCCGGCCCTCAGCCGCCAGAGCTTCGAGCTTGCGTTTCGCGACATCGGCCTCCGTCTTCGCGTGCCTGGCATCAGCGAGAACAACGCGGATATCAAGCAGCTTGTTAAGGATGCGTTGAGCTCGGACGGCGCGGGTCACTGGGTGATGATTGTGGACAATGCAGATGACACTGGCGTTCTCGCAGATGACACTGAAGTGCTCGCAGACGGCACTAGCGTCGATGCTGGGTCGGCTCGTCTGCAGGACTACCTCCCGCATAGCAACAACGGCAAGATCCTGTTCACGACACGGAACAGGAAAGCTGCCGAAGAGTTGACTCCGGGCCATGTTCTGGAGCTAGAGGATATGAGCCAAACAGAAGCGCGGCAACTGCTGGCGCGGCGGATATCGAAGCAGACACTGCTTAAAGACAAGGAGGCTGTAGACCAGTTGCTGAAGTCACTCGAGTATCTGCCGCTTGCCGTTGTGCAGGCGTCCGCCTTCATCAACAGCAACGACGTGTCAGTATCCGAGTACCTTTCGCTGTTCCGGACAGCAAACACCGAGACCGAGCTCTTCAGTGAGCGTTTCGAGGATCCCAGCCGATACAAGGAGCTGGAAAGCACGATCGCCAGGACCTGGCACATCTCGTTCGACCAGATACAGAGGCAAGACCCGCTTGCTGCGGAGTATCTTTCGTTTATGGCGTGCATCGATCGCATCAGCATCCCTCGATCGCTGTTGCCTCCCGGTGACTCGGTGCTGCAGCAGACTAAAGCGATAGGGACGCTGAAAGGATATGCGTTCGTCACGGAGCGGCAGCAGGCTTCACAGGAGCCGGGTAGTGAGAAGTACTTCGACATGCACAGGCTGGTCCACATGGCGTCGGCATGGTGGCTGAAGGGACATGATGAGCAGTCGACTTGGACAGTAAAAGCGGCGGAGCGACTCGAAGAGCTGGTCCCGCGCGGTGGACACGAGAAGAAGGAAGTGTGGACGGGTTACCTTTCGCACGCAATACACGTGACTAGATCGGGCAGCGTGTTAGAAGAAACAGCCAAAGCCTCGCTTCTAGATCGGATAGGACGATGTCAGACCAGCCTCGGTCAATACCCTGCTGCAGAGACGACGCACCGACAGGCGCTGTCATTGAGAGAAAGGAAGTTGGGGAATGAGCATTCCGACACGCTGACGAGTATGAACAACTTAGCGCTCGTGCTGAACAGCCAAGGCAAATACGAAGAGGCGGAATCGATGCACAGGCAGGAGCTGTCGATGTGTGAGAAGGTACTTGGGCGGGAGCATCCCGACACGCTGACAAGCATGAACAACTTAGCGCTCGTGCTGGGGCGCCAAGGCAAGTACGAGGAGGCGGAATCGATGCACAGGCAGGAGCTGTCGATGTGTGAGAAGGTACTTGGGCGGGAGCATCCCGACACGCTGACAAGCATGAACAACTTAGCGCTCGTGCTGGGGCGCCAAGGCAAGTACGAGGAGGCGGAATCGATGAACCGGGAGACGCTGGCGCGGAGGGAGAAGGTGCTTGGGTGGGAGCATCCCGACACGCTGATGAGCGTGTACAACCTTGCCCGCCTCCTCGCCAATCAACATCACTTCACCGAATCTCACGCTCTATACGAGCGGGCATGCGCTGCATACACCGCCGTCCTAGGAGAAGACCATCCGACTACCCTCTCGTGTCGCCAACATTATCGCGAAATGCTTGCGTCGCAAGAGCGGGATCGGTCGACCCTTTCTTGTGCGATGCCAACTACCGACGTCGCAAACATATCTAACGAGAAGAGGTCAAAGCTATCACGTTGGCTGATGAAGATAGGGATTAGAAGTTCAAAGTTCTCTCTTTAGTATCATGACCAATGTGTATAGGACTGTGTATGTGAAATCATGTCATGTAACGTTAATAATAAATTTTGCAAACTATCATATTAATGTTATTCTTCAAGAATTACTAAAGTTTGGGTTAGCGAAATCGGCTTCCGCCTAAGCGCGGCTCACAAATTGCTGCAGCCATTTTTCGTTCCACCCTATCTCGCTACTCTGGATGAAGGACATGTGCCAATGTCATCGCTGACGGTCGCTTTCTGTCGCACTAGGGTGTGCTAAAGCGATGAAGAATCAAAAAGAAAATTTTATGATGAACAGCAGAGTTTATTGTGTGTATGTGTGTCTAGTGAACCTGGCCCCGCATGTCTGAGATTCTACGACAAGATTACTAAGTAATACAGTTTCTTCCTCAGGCTCCCCAGGATGATGCCTTGGCCTGCGACACTTTCTTTGACATACCTTGCGTTCTAGCTGGGTTCATTTCTGGTGCCTAGTGTAGCGCTAACATGGCGCAGCACTGCAGTGTCTTTGTAATTCGATGATTTCTAATATTAGTCCGCTGCCGACGTTACTCTTGCCCCACTCTGGGCATTAATATACTGACGATCTTTGACCAAACCAACAGCGAGAACTCGATTTTTAAAATACCCGTCACAAAATTTGCGAGCAATCTACACAATGACACGTCCATCGAACGCAGCAACAGTTATCTATATATGACATGGCAACGTTAGTATCGTTCACACAGGACGGAACTCTGCCGCGACACGGCTATAGTTGTGTTGGGTAATAGCGGACATCAGGCCAGCACTCCAACCACCTGTATCGATTGTGAACCTTTCCCGGGTGGTGGGACAAGTTGACACTTCGAAGACTTAAACAACATCGCTTCGTGTTGTACAAGATGGGATCGGTCCAGGTTGTTCTATTGCACAATGTTGAGATGCGATGGATGGGGGTTGTGACCCAATGGAAGGAGTGGAGAGTTTTCGTAACACTTGAGGTTCAGTGTAAAAGTCATGCAAGGCCAAACAAAACAGAATTTTGTGAGCCTGCAATAATTCTGTGCAACGTCGTTGAGAGCGTAAATGGGTAAAGGCTGCCTCGAGCTGCGCGGCTTTTTAACAATTGAACGTTGATCAACATAACTCAAAGTCTCCCAGTTCAGGGCCGTTGGCAAGACGAGTGACCGGGTCAGCAATAGCCATCAATTTTTCGCGGAGATTGCAGGAATGCTGACTTTTCTTTTTACGTGAAGAATACCATGAGGGAGACCTAATACGCTGCATCTTCGTATACAACTCTGATACATTGAGCCCAGAGTATGGTTCTGTGGGGACTGGCAGTAATCCCTGCAGCTCCATCTCTTTAGTTAAGGCACCGTAGAGCATAGATCCGCATTCGAACGAGTCACCGCTTGGGCACCGATAAAGTGGGCTGCGGAGCTCTTGGAGAAGAGCCTGCAATTTGGAAAAGACGGTGCCGATTGCTTGCCTCCGGGATACTTCTATTTCTTCTTTGTAGAATATCAGCCCAGAATCAACCCACATATAGAATACGCTCACTCACCAACGCAGATTGTAATCGGAAGACCCAGAGTTGGTAACTCTTGATCGTCTCGCCTGATTGCGACTGTTGTTGTGCGCTGGGGGGAGACTGTAGGTATACGGACGCGACAAACGAGGCGAGATCGCCTCTACGAAGCATGTAAGATAGTGCACATTAGTATTAGAACCAGTATCTAGATGGGCCTGGCAGCATATTTAGATAGTGGTTGAGGGAAAACGGGTGGGTTCTGGGGACAGATGGTCTTGTTTTACAGGATGAAGTGGGGCGGAGCGGATCAACAATGATCCGAGCCGCGTCCGCTATCCGCCAAGCCCGCCCTCACCGGGCATAGCTGCGCAGAAATCGCGGCTGAAACCGTGTAGGATCTAATCAATCAATCAATCAATCTTACAGCTGTGATGATGGCTATGCTTGGCCAGGCACTACGCTATCTAGAGCTGCATACAGTACTCTTCTCAGCCATATCTATAAACTATCGCCTCCAGCGCAAGAGGGTGGCAGGAGCGGCTCGGCCATCCACCAAGCTTGTGGTGGCGAGTGTGCCACACTTCGCTTTCATAACGACCACATAGCAGAGTCAACAACAGACTTTTCTTACTTTACTATATCATAACCGCTGTGTAATGTTGGCCAGAGATCAGTTAGGTCATTCTAGCGAGACCCATAAGCAAAGTGAAAGCATGTTTTGATTTCACCGTTGTCCAATGGTCTTCAACGAAAGACTCCTGTAGTAGCGTTTTGATGCGCTCCGTGACCCATTTTCCAATTTTGCTGTTTCCTGCAACGGCCTCAAGCACCGCTGTCATCTCGACTTCGTTTCTGTATTGTTGAAAAAGAAGCGTGATAATATCCCTCCCACTTGCCCCGTTTCCCGCAGCGGCTCTAATCACCTCCTTCGTCACCTTGACTTCACTTCCGCGTTGGTGAAGAAGAAAGGCTATTATATTCTTCCCACTTGTCATGTTTCCTGCAGCGGCTTTGACCACCTCCTCTGTCACCTTGATTTCGCTTCCGCGTTGCTGAAGAAGAAAGGCTATTATATCCTTCCCACTTGCTTCATTTCCTGCAGCGGCTTTGACCGCCTCCTCTGTCACCTTGACTTCGCTTCCGCGTTGCTGAAGAAGAATGGTCATAACATCTTTCCCAAAACCTTGGTTCCCTGCAGCGGCTGTAATCATCCCCTCCGATAGTGGTACCTCTAGTCCTCGTCGCATTAAGAAATTGCCTACTTCGCTAGCATCTGATACTTTTATAAGTTGACAGAACGACGAAGCATTCAGGGAAACAACTTTCTCTATGAGCTCTGACATTGTCTCATAAGAAACGTCTGACAGTCCGAACAAGAATAAAGAAGTATCGCGGACCACCTCCTGCAAACTTTTTGTATAGTCTGGATGTAGGATGTTGGTGCTCTGTGTGTCTGAAGATATGCCAAGTAAAGCGTAGACCTTGTCTCGTGAGTCAGTCGCTTCGCTGTCCTTAAACTTTAGTAGAAGGTTGTATAGGTCTCTACTTTCGTTCCACCATGACTCTTCCCTTAAGCTGCCAGGCATGATGTCCAAGACAGCTTGGCAGTGACGCTCCGGTTTCACGCCCATCAGTTTCGGTGCAAGAGCCAAGGTATGTGCCTTAATAAATTTAATACCGCACCACACTCTTGCCCGTTTCGCATTGGCTATTTCTTGCAATATCCAGACTCTCTGGAACTAAGGTCTCTGTAAAAGCAACTCTAACCCTTTGCGCGGGTTGCTGTTTGCACTTTGAGGGATAGATAGCCATAATTGGGTCCAGCGCGCGATATCCCAGTTTCTGTGTAGGTACATTAAGCTGTACTCTTCAAGTTGGCCAAGAGAATCCATCAGTATATTAGTTTCGTCCGTCGCTCCGCCTAACCAGACGATTACCTCCTCCGCTTGCGAATAGATGTTACACATATGTCGGACTTGGTGCCCTCGTTCCTCTATGTTTTCTTGATTGATACAAATAGCATCAACCCAGAGTACCTGATCTACATCTTTCAAACGAAGATGTTGAAGGGCCATGTATAGGTTTTCAGTCACACTAAGTATCTTCCCATCTACTATCACAGTTGAAGTCTTTTCAGTGCCGCCCCACGTATATGATAAAGCGTTGTAGGGAACTGTGTCGGTACCGTCGAGGTAGACCTGGTGCAGCAGACACTCGATGACCGACCCCTCGCCTCGTAGGAGCTGTAAGAGTCGGAATGCGGGGCGCTCGAGATGGAGTGGTGTGTAGCAGAAGATTTTCATCTTTGTAAATGTCTACAGGGCTCAGGCATTAGCAGTGACTTCTAGGCTGAGAGAGTGGGGGTTAGAGTACCTCGCTCTGATAGCGTAGAAATGCACAGACCTGGGAGATTATTTAGAAACTAATGCATACCAAATTCTCCGACATCAAGAATTGATACTAATTGCCACCTCTAGAGGTGTCTGGTCAAACCCTATCTTAAAGGCTGAACAGCGCAAGGCAGAAGCATGGCGGGGTAGCAGAGCCGGAAAGCACGAGCGACTTGGCGTGGCAGCGCAAGGCTGAGCCGTTGCAAGACGCGCGACAGATGCGCAATACCTCTAGACATAAGCAGCTATGAAGAACAGGTAATCTGTAACATAGTCTGCGGTATTACAGTTATCATCCAGCCCCCGGGTAACACATGCTGACCAATGTAAAGTAACAAGGTGTAGCCAGAAGTTGCCACCGTTGGCGAGGAAGATGGCCGACCCGCTCCTGCCACGCTCTTGCAGACGCTTCGAAATGTACAGAAATTGTGGCACAACTCATTTTTACACCATATGCTCAGCCACAAGTGCCTCT
>JAMAHW010000210.1:0-15937 GCA_023627715.1 Periconia sp. R9002 | reverse complement strand
ATGATCCGTAACAATAAAAGATATTCGAGGATTATGCGTCAAAAAAAAAAAAAAAAAAAAAAAAAAAAAAGACTAACTCGTCGGGCTAGTGTGGCGAGGAGCATCCGGCGTGCAAAGCCTGCGTTACCGCTCAATTCCCATGCGTCGCCGGGGGGGGGGGGGGGGTTGTATGTTATGTTCAATGAAGCTGAGAAGCACGAACCTGTCGCTAGTGCTGTCCAGCTGCCTTTCAGTCTTTCATTGGCAATTATAAGAAAGCCTTGATAGCGGCTTTTACACCTCCATACTCCCGTAACTTACTTCATCCATATCCTTCACTCAACAGCACCTTCTACACTTCCCCCGTATTTCCCTGGGGGCAATTCAGCAAATTATCGTCCTCCACTTCAAGCTATTGTACATCTTTACGGCTAGAGCTACATGCGCAATCGCACCCAGCCCTCATGCCGTTTTCTCGGCGCCTAATTCGCTCGCTTCGATCGTGGGCCCTTGTACCTTACGCTAGCGCCTAGCGCCTCGCCTCACCAGAGGTATGCGCTGCGATCGCGACCCCTAAGCACTTTTCTACGCGTACAGTTAAGCACTAGCTACGCGTACAGTTGAGCATTAGCTACACAAGCAAGTACAATATAGCCCTAGTCTTTGGTATCGCAGGAGCAGTAGTAGCTTCTAGCAATGCTTACTGCATAGTTTCTCTCCAAATAGCAGTATAGAAACTAGTTGCGGGAAGGATGAAATAGGGGGAAATTGCAGCCAGCCACCGCTTTTCCTGTCAGCGTACAGAACCTGTACTATGCGTACGTCGCTGCTGCTATGTTCTGTTACCACAACAGCATCGCCTACTAAGAATATCTGTTCCTTTTCCATTACTACATCTTTCTATGGACCTTTTCTCGTACCTCGCAGACTGCCAAACGTGGATATGTATCCCGTGTGGCGTGGGCGTGAAGCCGAAACAATACCTGGCTCACTTCACGCGTCGACACGCCGATCACCCAGAGCTGAGGTGCTCGAGGAAGTTGCGGTTGGCAGTGGTAGAGGAGCTTCTGCTCAAATCTCCCGCCGATCCAGAATTGCCCTGCTTTCCAATACCTCCCTCTGGACGGCTTGCTTTGCCGCATCTTCCTATCTACGCTGGTTTATCGTGCCCACGATGTGACTACACCTGCACAGCGGAAAGAACGGCTAGAAACCACGTTAACGCGAAACATGCCGAGCATGTGCGGGCTCAGGGTCGCCCATCTAAGGCCGCTGCGGAAAACGCGCTCCAGTGGAGGAAGGTCTCTTGTCAGCGTCTCTTCACAGAAGGCACTAAAAGCCAATACTTCTCCGTTGTCTCGCCTGCTGAGATTAAGATAGAGGAGGAAACGCTGCGGCGTCGGGAGATGGCGGCGAAGCTGCCCGAGCCGGAGTATATACGCGCCCAAATCGAGGAGGCACTAGAAGAAGGCATCCGGAAGATGAACGAGCTAGAAAATGACATTCTAGACGATGCCGCGCCCACTGAGGTTTCGCCGTGGCTTGAGATGACCCGTTGGCCAAAATATCTCCATGGCCACTCGTTTGCTGGAGTAGCTCTTCTGGCAAGCCCCGCCAACCCAGCGTCCGAGCCACTTCTAGTGGAGTTTTCAGACAGCCTGGACCGCGTTGTTGAAGAAGCGCATGCGTCCATACGAGACGACAAAGTTAACGTCTTCGATCAGGCGCGCATCAATAGCTTCATCCAGCGAAGACGAGCTTTTGACCGGCCATTGATGATCAAACTGCGCGATTCGACCTATCTGCGCTATAAACAAGTCTTCAAAAGACTTATCTGCTTCGCGTACCGCACCATACAGCCAGATAATCATATCGCGCTTGCTCACCGTCTGACTGCTCGCCAGCTGGGGCACCTTGATGAGATGATAGCTATTGGCGAAGAGCTCGTTGGGCTCGTGCAAAACCAAAAGGAAAGAGGTGTTGATCAACGCTGCAAGGCCATCCGAAAACCTATCGAAGCCCGTCTGGATCGCGCATGTCTCCATTTCTGCATCTCCGTACTCGATCATACGCTGAAAGGAGACCTTTTGAAAGTACAGCGGTGGGGTTCCTTGCCGCATTAGCAGTAGACCCCGAGAAAAAGATCCTTCGAGACGCACCTTCCTTCACGTCGTACTTGTCTGCTTTCATTAAGATATCGCAGATGCTCGTTATTCAGATGTCAGTTACAATGGCAGAAGAGGGCCAAATCGAGCACCCATCCGATGTTCTGGATGAGATGCGCGAGCGATTCATGATCCATGGAAGTCGGTCACCATTTAACTGGGTGCTACGGTTACGGGCATATGGCAAAAAAATCAGAAACAGCTCCACGAGTCTGGGCTATATCTATTGGTCTGATGACCACAAGCGGCTCACGTACAAACAGCTCGAATTGAATATAGCCGACCTGAAGAAGTTTATCGCCGCTCAAGTAGCGCTGGCCCAGTCTGAACTAGAGCAGCTCTTCTTAATACACGGCGACGAGCAGCGCGAGGATGTGATCCCTGCCTTCGAACTGCGCGATTTGAGAGACGACCCAACCGAAAGTGCTAAGGGCTGGAACTTCTGCAAAGACCCACGGAACCAAAAGGTCTTGCCCGAAGGGAAACGATGGATGCTTAATCGCGTGTTGGAAGCTGACACGCTACGAGCTGAATTCAGGGCATCCAACGTAGCGTAATCCGTAGCGTAGTAGGGTTCCTACGCTACGTACGGTGGCCATAGTAATTTGTTACGTACGGAGACGTAGCGTAGGAACACAAATACGGTCCGTAATCCGTAATTACGCTCCGTAGTATCGTAATTACGATCGTGGATTTCCTAATCGGGTAATTGGTGAGGGTTGAGGTGGCAGAGGACCTGAAATCGCGTCGTCTTTTCTTTGTATGTACTCTGAGAGCTCGGTGAGTTAACTGGTAACAACGCCTCTCCTCAGCTAATTTTTCTAGAGCTGCGTAGCCTTAATTGCCGTGGATAAGAGTGAATTGCGATCGCACGTGATCGTCTGTTTGGCAGAGGAAAAGACTCTCTTACAGTCACATAACGTAGATAGCACAGACAGGTGATTAAGAGCTATTTTATATATAACTAGGTAGCGTTTTTATCTAATTTTAACCTACTATTAATATAGGTCGTTAAAGAGAGCTGTTAACTCTAGGGACTTATTAGTGGCAAGGTAATTATTGTAATAGCTATTATAATACTCTTTAAGCTAGGTAAGGCATTTATAGCGTTTAAAAGACTTCTTACTAGTAAGTAAGTATAAATTAATAGCTATTATCTTACAACAACGCTCTTCTATTGTCAGATAGAACGCGTGCGTTGAGGTCGGATCTGCACAATCGAGCAGGGACCACAGCACTGATCGCACTAGCCCAGGGGTAAAAGCCAACGAGAGAGAGTTGGCAGATATGAACATAGAACCATCATCAATCAAAAAAGAATCATCACCGATAAAATATTTCATCGCATGCGAGCATCATATCTGACATCTATATTATAGAACCTAAGTACTTTATAAGATAACGATTCTTCCTAGTAAAAAGCCTTGCCCTTAGTTTCCTCCTCTTGCTCTATATACCTCTTAAAGACGAGCTAAAGCGATTTCTCTACCTTCTTATACTAGTTAAAGTACTTTTTCTAGTAGGTTTTAAACTATAGTTGTCAGATGTAGCTCCCTATTAGAGACTATTTGTCTTCCGTACTAGTACTCGAGTAAGCTGTGTCGAGTCATAGTAACAGGAACCTCGGTTACCCTACTAAGCAGAGACACATAAAAGAGAACACACATAGAATAATAAAAACAACAACTTGATCCCACATCAATCTGACAATAGTAATTAGAGGCATAAGTAGAGAGCTATAGCTATATAATATAGTAACGGCGTTAGCTCTATTACTAGCTTATTAAAATACGTTATAAGCTTCTTTTAGGCAAGTTATATACTATTAAGAAGGTAGGTAGACTTTTAGACGCTCTTAATTTTATAAATATCCTTAGACAGGACCTTATAGATTTCTTATAAGTTAAAAATTGTCTACTATAAAGACTTAAAGCTACTGTCAGATTATGCACTCTCTAGGAGAGTATAAGTGAGAGTACAACCAACTACATGTAATTGGCGGAAGATCACGTGACCCACTATATAGAACCCGCCTTACGCGAGCTGCGACAACAGGACACAACAATACACACTCTTCCATCAATAGACACTCGGAACCATTGTGATTCCATCAAACATCACCTTAAATCTGACAGCTACTCTAGCTAGCGTTACCTTCTAGTAAGCAGCTATTTTTATAGAATAATTACAGGACGTTTTTAATAGTAGTAACCTTATTCTACTCCTTATCTATAAGAGTATTAATAGAGTAGTTATATAAGTTATTAATAGTATTAGAGTTAACGCGCGTAAGCTTAAAATATTATTAGATAGGCTCCTTTAGTTTATCGAAGCATAAAAGTATAAAGTAAACGCTATACTACTTAATACTACTATCCTTAACTAAAGTAAAGGTAAAGAAGCTAGAGAGTTCTTTCTCTTTAAGTATATTGCGCTAGATAGTTTAAAAAATATAGTAATATTTATATAAGTTGTAAATTAAGTTAATAAAGTTATAGAGCTTACTAATAATACTATAGTTTCTATATATATAATATTACTCTATAGGTAACGCCTTTATTAGCAACTCTTTAAATTTACTTACACCTTTACTATAAATAAGAGCCTTTATAATTAGGTTAATAATATAGCCTACGCAGCGTATACAATTTTTAGGTCTAATATAGATATTATAAGGTATAAGGGCGTCTAATCTATTAATAAAAGTATTATTATTTAAAGCATTATTAGCTATAAAATAGTAGAGTTTCTACTAAATATTAAGCTTATAGATAATATCTAGTATAATATACGTTTATAAAAGGCCTAAATAATTAAAAAAAAAGCGTGCGGAAAGTAATTAGGACGTCTCTTTAGTAGTAGGTAAAATCTATAGTATATTAGCTTATTACTTAGGTAACTTTTAGCAAAACTTACTAACATAGTAAACAATAACACTAAGAAAATCTATATTATTTAAAGAGCTCTAGATATTATAACTTAATAATATTTTACTTTTTAAAGTACGTAAATTATCTACTAGCTTAATTTTCTTCTCCTGCAACTTTAAAATAATATATTTTAATATAGTTATAGCGCTGTATAGCAGGGCGCGTAAAAAGGTAATTTAATTCTAGGTTAGTAGTCCCTAGGTTAATATATTAATACTAAGACTAAAGCTAACGTCGTTTATAATAACCTAATTAATATACGCCTTTAATAGCTGCTCCTCTTACTATAGTGTATAAGAGATAGTACTATTACTGCTAGCAGCAATAGAAGTAGCAATTTCCTATAGGTTTAATAGCTACTAGCTATCTAGTATAACGCCTTTATCTAGGTTAATTTTATACTCTCTCTTTAGGTAGCCCTTTATATACTTTGTCCTATTAATAGTAAAGTAATACTTACTTTTCTTTATAATATAGTACTCTTTATATAAGAAGTATATTATTTTATTGCTATCTAGCATATAATACTCTAGCTCTACGCTATAGCTCTAGAAGGCAGTAATTATATGCTTACCTGCTATCTAGGCTTTACTCTTTACGTAGTAGCCTATACGCTCTCTAGCTAGGTGCTTTTTACTATGCTAAAAATAACTCTAGTCTACCTTAAATTTTGCTCTAATAGCAGCCTATAGAGGGCTTTCTTTAGATAGTTCTTTATTAAAGGTAAACATAGCGGACGCTCTCTTCAACGCGGCATAGTGGAAAGGCTTAAGTCTTATAATAGAGGACTGTATTAACAACAATGATGATTGCAACAAGCAGGTAACGTATTTACTTATTTTCTAAATAATAGCTAATAACAAATGGATAGTAGACAAGGGTAATAGGAGAAATTTACTATCAAATTTGCCTGTAAATCCTGCTTGGAGCCTACTCCGGCATCACCCACAAAAGGCCTGATTTCAACTCACGATGGAAAGCCTCAACACCAAAAAATCGATCCGTACAACCGTACGTAGCCTATATACGCTCCGTATCGTAGCATCACCGATTACTACTTACGGAAGGTACTACGACAAACACCACGATTTCTTACGTACGGCGACTTTTACGGTACGGAGCGTAATTACGCTCCGTAGCTACGCTACGTTGGAAGCCCTGGCTGAATTCGTGGAGCTGCGTAAGAAAGATTCTAAAGTTCTGTGGAAAATGGCAGCAGCGAAAAAATACATCGCTAAGATTGATGCATTCCTTGAACGGCTCTTGCTCCTCATTTACTTCATGGGCAAGGTAGCCGGGATCATGAAGGTAGGATATGCGGGCAAGGTCAGGAGATTTCGAGGAATAAATTTTTTATTTTAAGGTCTTTCTACGTACATGAAGGGCCTACGAATTCAATGTACTCTTTCGATTTTCTGTCAAGGCAATGGTTGTAGAGTTATTCGCGCTGAAAGGTGGTGTGGTTGTGTCAGATTTGAGGGTGGCTTCTGAAGTCACGTAGAGTAAAAAAAAGGAAAACAATGTAATCATTCTTGGGGGCTGCCGTGTCCCCACGTCGTCGTCTGTCTCTGCATGAGGTGAAGATCTTTTTCTTAGAGCCCCTATAGTGGATGACCCGTGCACACGGAACTAGGCGTATTCTGTTGGGTTCTGTCTCAGTTCCATCGACGCTTGTCCTAATTTGACACAAGTCATCAAAACCTGCTGTGGTGCTTAACGTAGTCCTGGACCTCAACAATATGGCCTTCGAATGAAAAAACATGGGAAGTGCTATTTTTAATAGAAACATGCTAAATAAGAAGATAGAAACGTTGAAAATGAGCCATAAAGTGGCTAAGTTCGGTCCCTACCATTTGAATCATGACCTAATTTATCGGGTGGTATCAGCAGTATCATCCAACGAGCCACCGACACGCGCGACACAGGTTTGCCTCAACTGTCTGTCGAGCGCGGGTGCTGCTCTCGGAAGGACGGGTTTGCTTCAGCGTGCATTCGGTGCAGAAGAAAGAATGAGCAGTAAGCTGCTTGTCGGCCAGCGTGTGGCGAAGTATACCGGTACAACAAATGCTTATTCGATCGCTTATCGTTCCTCGCTCTGCGCACAATTTGCCCCGACGTACGAGTCAGCATCTTATGCAGTCCATGCATGCATGCTGTGCACAGATGTATGGCATCCCGCTTATGAAGCGGCGTATTCTTTGCCAGCCTCGCCCTTCCGATCAGTTGCGTCATTCAGAGGGATGGCTAGCCGCTCCTGTCGAAAGTATCGCTTATCCTGAAATGCACGTCTCCGATGTGATGATCTAGCGCATGGTTACCGTGTGTAGATACCACTCCACACATTGCACACT
Organism: Periconia sp. R9002; assembly: GCA_023627715.1. Taxonomy (NCBI): domain Eukaryota; kingdom Fungi; phylum Ascomycota; class Dothideomycetes; order Pleosporales; family Periconiaceae; genus Periconia; species Periconia sp. R9002. The sequence goes on along the minus strand of JAMAHW010000210.1, from coordinate 8,512 downwards.
CGATGTGCTTACCGTTACTGTAGAGTTGCTAAGCCGCTGACAGTGCACAAGCCTCGGTGGTGCAAAACACTAACGGTTATAATGAGATAACGTAACCATCCACCTCCCAGCGCGATTTATGTGATTAACACTAGGTGAAACTCAAATAGTCAATAGATCACAGTAATTTACAATGGTATACCATTAATACTATTGCGCAGCTATTTATGGTGTACATTGTATGACGACGCGGTTTTTGGTGGGGTACTCGTGTGCTGATGTCGCACGGTCAGGTGCGGTAGTTATATGTAACTTATGGAATATTAAGAAGGGTGTGTATTCTAGCATCACAGCTCAACTTATATCTCGTCCCTTGCACGGCACGATTAGCAATGCGGTCTAGGTTCACGACAGCGCTTGGCCTGCGACCATGACCGACTGGTGCACGGACACGTTACGTTATAACGGCACGATACACAGGGGTAGCCGCCCCTACCAGCTGAGAATAAGGTGCACAATTGTATACGAACTCTTGACTATAGTAACGGGCAGGCAAATGTAGATAACAGTTAAAGAAGGAGAGACGGACCTCTTGGGACTGCTGGCTTTGCTTTTTGGTGTGTGGTGGGGCGGTGCAGAGCTTGGTTTGTGCACAGATCTTTCGGACTTTCCGGATATGCAACTTCAAGGAGGCTCATCTCATGTCATGCTCAACCCATCACAAGCACCTAAAAACATCTACAGTAGGTATTCGCGCCATGTCCGCCCGCCCATTGTTCAGCAGAGGATGCCACTCATGTAGGAGGATGAAAGTAAAAGTAAGCTTCAATGAAGAATCAGTCAGCTAATCTGGTAACCAAGTCATCAGTGCGACGAAGCCCGACCCAGCTGTGCGCGTTGCACTCGGGCGGATAGGATCTGCCCCGGATATCGGGAGCTCGATGAGGCCATATTTCGATCCATGAATAGCTCTGCTGCAGGGAAGGTCGTATTCTCGCTGTCTAAAAGCCCGTCAAATCCAAAGCGGAATACCATATCCGTGTCGACTGCCCCAAGCCGGCGCAAAGAAACAATCGAGATCCCAAGGCTTTCCACTAGCTGGGAACAAATTTCCATCGCACACTTCTTTGAAAATTTCAGCTTCGTCAAAACCGGAGCTGAAGAAGGATCTTTGGATTTCTTGCCCCGTCTCATAAGCCAAAATGAAGACTCGGTATGTTTACAGGCAGCGTTACTCGCTGCAGCAACGGCGTATTTGGCCAATGTTTCCTCTTTTCATCACCTGGAGGCCGTGTCTCGCGTTTTCTACGGCCGCGCTTTGAAGTCGTTGGCCGCCTCGGTAGCAACCCCCGAGAAAGTCAATGACAGCACATTGGCAGCCATCTTGCTAGTCCAGTATTACGAGGTAATGTGAAATAGATATGCAGTCGGATGTGGGTTACTTATCAGAATCAGGTTTTCCAAAGCGAGTTCTCGCCTCGGCATGCACACCAAGAAGCTCTGATGGAAATCGCTCGAACAAGGGGAATGCGGCAATTCCAGTCTGCAGCTGGAAGAAAGATGTTCACTATAATTCAAGAGAGATCATGGATGACGGCCCTCGATGGGACTGCTCCTCAGCTAATCACTGCAGATGCAAATTTTGGCCTCTACATGCTGCGTCCATTTCCGCTGAACGACCACCTGTGGCGCCTCCTGCATGAGGCCTCTGATTGCATCAGTGCGGTGAAATTCCTTATCTCACAACCCCCCTACACGGACTCTGCGATATCGGATTTGGTCCAAGAGGTGCACACTGGCCTTTTCATTCAGGCCCGATTAATTGGGTGGCAGAATGTCCTTCCTAAGGAATGGCAGCCTAAAGATGTAGTGATTGAAAGTGAGCATGGTGGCAATTTGGACAAATCGCTCTTCCCAACCAGCCTCTATGGTTTCAAATCCATTCGTCATGCCGCTTTATGGATTTTTTTCTGGTGCGGCAGGATACACCTTCTCAAAACGTTGATAACCAGTCTCGACCATCTATCAGGGGCCCAAAGACTGAATTTTCACACCTCCCCAGAAATTTTGCGTCATGATCTTCTTTTAGTCATTGGAGATGTTTGCGCGAGCGCGGCTTTTATGCTTGGAGATATCGACGAGAATGGACATTTGAGGACGAGTCAGACTAGCAAGGGAATCGGACCGTTCTTTCTGCTCTGTGGCATACACGTGGCTAACATGGTCGAAGATGTTCCGGCCCATACTCGAGAGTGGATATTGAAGTGCTTAGACAGGATTGGACATGGAAAAGGTTTTAAGCTCGCGTTGAGGTCGAAGATGGCGGGAATCAGCCTCGCCGGTGATGGGTCAGGCAGACATACGATCTGAATCTCGAATACAGAGTGAGCCTTACTCAAGTATTCCCTCATGGAGTACGCCGTACTCCAAAACTAAACTCAATCTAGTTAGCTCTCCCGCTCAAGCCACCCCGCTTAGTGCACCTCTTGTCACGGGTCAGACCCTGATGGTCCCTCGGTGAAACCTTCAGAGATTGTGCAATAGGGGAGATTATCTCGATCGACGCATTGGGAAGCCACCTGGACCCCAATTATCCCTCGATGGAACTATCAGAGTCCTGCCGCTTAGATATTACGAGCAGGAGCGAACGGGAAGCAGGCAGCATCGTCTTGGCGGACCCGACGACCGGGAAGAACATCTGGTAACATATAAGCTCTATCTATCCTATGGTTAGCACTCTATCGAATACAACTCTCTTGTATCCACTTACATCTTATGGATCTTTGCGCAGCCCCTCACACTGCTACATCTCGCAGAGCGCCCCCCCTTTGGCGACCTGTCTCGCATTAAGTCTTCACCCAATCATGTCGCACAGGACGAACTCTTTGCTCTTGCCGAACCATTCCAACTCCCTGCCGCATGTTCGTCTTCTTAAAATCATTGCAGTATGTGATGGAGGTCGCCGATCTGGATCGGCCTGGCACGTGATCAGGCGTCCCTAGGGCCTTGGCATACCCCTATGTAGTGCCTCTTCTCGTAGCTGATATGAGACAAGTTTCTCACCCTCTGTCAGTATGCCCCAAATATTTGTCGACCTCTGTAAACAGCGCCTTGATGCACTTGGTCTTTATGTAAACACACCGGAGCCCGCCCTCCCATTGATTCTACGAACGAATACAGTGTATTCGTTCGCTTTCCCTGTACAAATTTTAGCGTGAGCACGGACACTTGAGTGTATTCGTTCGCTTTTTTGGAGTGTATTCTTTCGCTATTCCCGTGCTCCGATACAACTGCAACTCCGACAGAACGTGTAGAAAGTGTGCCCCAATTGTATGTTATATATCTAGAATAAACGAAGATAAAGTGGGTGCGTGGGAGATGGACTCAATTTACGTGGCAATGTTCGCGACGTTGGACGGCACTATCGATAAGGCAGGGTAACATAGAGACGGAATAGCTTCTAACGTACTATCTACGCGATGGGATCGAACAACTCCGATATAGTAAGCTGTCGTAACCGCAAAGCTGGCGCAGGGTTAGACGATGCACGACTCTGCTCGTCAACGCTATTATCAGCACTACTATCCGTCTCGTTCTCTGTCCCCTCGTCTTCGCTATCCCGAACCTCGTTGATCTCGTAGATGGCAGCGGGTGCCTCTGCCTCAATGCTCAGCGTCTGCTTCTCACCAATGGGCCCACCAGCAATCCCCTCTGGCCCTAACCAGCTCTCCAGTGCCTTGCTAGCCATGTAGATCTCCTGCCGCTCCTTCTTGACCAGCTCCATCCAAACAGCTAACTGGTCCAGGAGGAGTCTGCCTTCTATCCAGCTGTTCGAAATCTCCTCGTGCGGAACCAGGGTGAGCATGCCCCAACCCAACGTCTGCGTGACGGAGTACCAGCGCTTCCCTCGCTCCAGCCGTCTTTGGAAGGACCTCTTATTCTTCTCGGTAACGTCAAGACCAACTAACTCCATGAGCGCTTTCGTCGCCTGGGTGCTGACCTTACCCTGTCCGTAGCGATTCCGCGTCCTGTCGTTGCTGGACAGGAGGTCCTCGGCCCGGATCTGCGCCACCCTCTTGGAATACGCCTGGCCCAGGAGAGCGGCGGCCCAACGGCTCTCGATGTGGATGGCTGCCATATCCGTGTCGCAGCGGGTGCACAGCTTATAGGCAAAGCAGAAGTCCCTATCTACCTCATCGCGCGCCCAAGGAAGCTCTCGGCGTCTGGCGATTGTGCCGATCCTAGCCTGGCTGCCAGCGAGCTCACCTTCACTCCGAAAGGGCGAGCCGCGTTTACGCCAAGCTTGGAGAAACAGGGCAGCGTGGCACAAGGAGGACTGGTTTCCGAGAACCCGCGCTTTCTCTAGGAGGGTGCAGGCGGTGAGGTAGGGCCTTTTGGTGGACGTGTAGAAGGGCGTCTCGCCGGAAGTGGGCTGCTTGATGATCCAGGCGATGGTCGGCTCGTCCTGTTGCGTGATGGAGGCGTAGGCGGCCTTCTCCTTGACGGTGGCTCCATCGTCGGGCGCTACGAGGCCAAGAGGACGAGTCTCTTGCTGCGTGCCAGCTCGGCACGGCGGTTGTTATTGGAGACGGTCGTCGTGTGCCTGGGCGGGTCTTCTGGTTGTTCGTCCGGCTCGCCGGACTCGGATGGCTGAGAGGCAATTGAAGGCGTCTTGTTGGTTTCTGTTCGAGCGCGCTTTGGGGTGGGGGCTGGCGCAGAGGGCAACGGTCGCTTCCTTTGCTGCTGCAGCAGCAGAGCAGAGGCCTGCTGCGAAGGGGAAGCAAGGGGTTTCTGCGCAGACGGCGGCGGCTCCCTGCTCTCGTCCCGCGCGAGCGACTCGGCCGCGCAGACCAGACGGCTCCAGGCATCGTCGGTCAGGGCGTCGTCGGCGAGGGTCTTGCGCAGCAGCCAGATGGCGGAGAGGACAGAGTGCGCGATGAAGACGGGCTTGCAGATGCTGCCCTCGTCGGGGATGAGCCAGCCTGCGCTGTGTGGGCGGACGGACGCGTCTTGCTGCGAGCCTGGAACGGTGGCCTGGTGCCAGAACAGCTTCATGTAGTCTCCGTTCGGCGGCTCGTACGCGTGGTGAGCCAAATCCGCGTCGAGGGCGGCAGGAAAGCTCCGAGGACCGCCATCGAACTTTTCTGCAGCTTCGTCTAGCACGGTCGACCAGTCCATTTCCGATATTTGCTCTTACTTGTACCTTGGGGGGATGCTGGGACGGAGGCTGCGCGCGAAGCATGTTTGCTATTTTCTGACGTGCGACCCGAGGCTGGGGGATGTCAGGGGGCGCACGGATGTACCACCACGCTCCCACCAACCAGCGCCAGCGGAGATCAGATCATCAAGCACGGATACGTCGATCAGATGTGGGAATCGACCGCGCCATAGGGTTGAACATCTAGCACGAGCAACGACGCGTCGCGTCTCGTCGCGGTACGATCTGTATCTATAGCACGCCAGGTTTGGACAGGACTATATAGTATAGCACTCATGTCATTCTACGCTGCCCCATGGAATCATTCGCGCAATTGTTTGAACACCTCCCTGAACTGCGAGTCATTGTCTGCCAACCATGTGCTACCGCGATACCGCCGGCACAGGTCGTCACGCACCTTAAAGAGCGCCACCCTAAAGTCGCCGTTGCTACGCGTAAGAGCCTGGCAGCGATCGCACACGCGCTACCCGACCTCGCTTGGATACCGGGTGACGTGCGCGTGCCAAAGCCCGCCCAGAAGCCCATCGCTGGCCTGAAGACCCAAGGAGATGGGTTGGCCTGCTTGGTAGAGGGGTGCTGGTACGTCTGCGTCTCGCTGCGGGGCATGCAGAAACACTGCAAGGAGAAGCATGACTGGGTGAACGAACAAAAGCGAGGGGGGGATATGAGGCAGGCAAGCAAGCATGCGAGGAACCGAATCTGGCGAGACGGCCAGCGCTGCCAGCGCTTGTTCAAGGCGGTTGGCTGGCCGGCGTACATTGGGGTCGAGACAAGCGCCGAGGCCACAAACATAGAGGATATCTGCCAGAGAGTCAAGGCGGATCGAGAGCATCGGCGAAAAGAGCGGGAGGCAGCCCTTGCGGAGCAGAGGATCAAAGAGGGCATCCGTTCGCAGGCTGACCCGTGGCTCACGCTCACGGAATGGGTACCGCACCTACAAGACCTTCCAAGGGCAGCGCTCCTACGCGCGAGACAGCCACCGGGTGCAGAGATAGGCGCGCACGGCAAGGAGGAGGGGGCATCGGACGACACCGGCTTACGCGATGTCTGTAAAGCCATGGAGCGTCTGATACGGAAAGCTTTTGAGAGCAGCCGGCCGGAGGTGGTAGGCAGAGTCACCTTGGAGATTATCGAGCGGCCCTTCTACGCAAGGCATCGAGTCAGCACGGTCAAGAAGTACAGCCAAAGGCTAGTGAGTATACTCTGCTACCTGTGGCGCACACACGACCAGGCCGAGCGACCGCCCTACCAGCTCACGGGCAAGCAACACGCGCTTTTACAGTTACTCGGGCGGACAGCGCGCTCACAGGACGTTGCCAAGAAAGAAAGACTGGAAGAGGGATGCCTGCACCTCTGGATCGCCCTGCTCGACCATACTTTGCTGGACGACGAGCACAAGAGCGCCCTGCTAAGCGGAGTGGCTGTCCTAGGCCTCAAGCCGGACCACCACGGCGGTGGGTGGGTTCCGGCGCACGAGTTCTCGCCAACGCTCTCCGCTCTGATCACCACCTCGAAGGCGCTCGTGGTCCACTATGCCCGCTGCGAGCGAGATCGGGCGCTTCGAAACGATGCCGATACAGCGCTCGCTGCCTACCAGCTGGTCAGAGACATGGCGGAACGGTTCATGACGCTGTCCGACTTCCAAGGCAAGCCCAGTCCCATGAATCGAATGCTCCGCTTGCGTACGCTCGCCAGGACACAGGCAAAGCGGCGCAACACGCCCGGCACCGTGTCGTGGGATGGGGACCGTCTTCTCGTGGACAAGCAGAGCTTCTCGCTTGCCGATCTCCGGTCCATGGTCAAGGGCCTGTGTGAGACGGTGCGACTACAGCTGCTGAAAGACGTGCTCCTCCTGGATGTTGATGAGACGGGCGAAGTGCGGCCTGGGACGACTCCACTTCCGGAGCTGTCCATGGATCAACTTGTCGATCAGCCAGCCGAACTCGCCACGGGTTGGAGCTTTCTGAAGCACCCAGATAACAAGCTGGACGATTGGGAGGATTGGCTGCTGGACCCGGTGTCCGAAGAGCCTGCACTGAAGGAGAGATTCATCCGTGGGGTAGATGGCACGCAACAGCCGCCGCGGATCTTGTGGCGAGACCACGCCGTAGCCGCGTACATGAAGGGGGTGCGAAGGTTCAAGGAAGGTCTCTTTGCGCTGGTCCACTTCTCTGCCGGAGGGCCTGGCCGTGGTACGGAAATCACGTCGATCCAATGCGAGAACAGCGCGGAGGGAATCGGGTATCGAGGCGTGCTCGTCGAAGGCGGTATGGTCTCGTTCACCACCACGTACCACAAGGGATACAGCTTTAGCAAGCGAGTCAAGACGATTCACCGTTACGTCCCCAGGGAGGTAGGCGAGCTGGTGGTCTATTTCCTCGGGCTCGGTCGGCCGTTCGTAGACGATCTTCAGATGCTGCATAACAACGTTGCTCACCCTACCGCTTTCCTCTGGGAGCCAGTGCCGGAAGAGCAGTGGGGAGACGAGAGCGACAGCGAGGAGAGCGATGATGGAGACGAGTACGACGATGCCGACCGTGCGGAGGCACGGTCAGCGAATCCAGACGGGTACTGGGGCACCGATCGCATACGGCGGGTGCTGCGCGAGCAGACGTTTCGATACATGAACGCTGCGCTCGGCACCCGCTCCTGGCGGCACGCCTACCCAGCCATCCACCGAGAGCTGGCGAAGGATGGACAAGCACGCGACTGGCTGGAGATGCTGTACTGGAACAAAGCGCCGGCAAAGAGCAACGCGCGAGCGCTGCAGTCCGGTCACAGCCTGGAAACCGAGGAAGGGAACTACGGCCGCTCCATGATGGAGTCTCCCTTTCAGACCATGGCCGAGCGAGAGGAGTTCCGGCGCGTGAGCATGGACTGGCATCGCGTGCTGGAGTTTGCATCCGCCTGGGAGGACGGCCGCATGCACCCTGGTGTCCGCGCGGAGATAATAGCGCAGCAAGAGAAGCAGGCACGGCAACGCTGGTCGTCGCTCGCAACGGTGGATCTCAAGGCAGAGTTCAGGCGGCTCGCTGGACGGCCGGACGCCGAGTATCGTGGCAAGCAAGCGCAAAGCCTCCAGGCTGTAATGCAGCGACGAATGCGCGTGCTGGTGGTGATGGCTACCGGCACCGGCAAGAGCATGCTGTTCATGCTCCCCGCGTCGGTCTCACCGGACGGCGTCACCGTCGTGGTGGCTCCGCTGAACGCCTTGCGAGACGACCTGCAGGATCGCTGTGACCGGCTCGGCATCCCCTGCGCCAAGTGGGACGGGAGAAAACCGCCGTACTGGGCTCGCATCGTGCTGGTGACTCC